>JANHFO010003931.1:33246-47816 GCA_032468095.1 Pareas carinatus
ATGCAACGTTTCAGCGAGGTCTCACTCGCCATCTTCAGGCTGGTGCTTTCGGCTTCACTCAGGGTGTATATATATATAATTTGTTTAAAAAAATGACTTTCCTCAAAACTCAGCTGGAATAATTTAAAGTAGGAATAATTTATATCTACCCAAATAAATATGCTATGATAAGCAAGGGACACTGTTTTAATACTCACACCTACGTATAGGACTGGCCTTTTCCCAGGTGATGAAACTACTATTTTCTCATTTGTTTTGTTTGTTAGATCTATGTGCCACCCATCTAGAAACACACTTTTTTCCCTCCATGTCAATGTTACTTGTTATCCAAACATTTGGATTTTGGTTTTCAGGAACTGGGGGGAATATCACAGTGAACATGATATAGAATCTGTTATTCTGGAGAACTTGGCAGGCTCCACACATTGATACAAGAGTGCTGAAACCTTGGCAGCTAGATAATTCACAGAGAAACAGTGCATGGTACTGCTACTCCTATTAAATATTAGAGCTGTACATTAACAGATAGCAAAGCTGATATGCTGAAGAGGGAAGTATATTTGAAGACAATATTTGAAGACAGGTTGTCCCAAGAGAGCCATTGCTAAGCAGGTCTGGTGTGCATTTTTCTCTTCTGTATCTTATGGCTGTTTACTCACAGTAGTAGTTACCACAGTGATTATAGTTGCTAAAGTAAAGATAATAGGATCATCTTAGGAATACTGCATAATTACTAGAAAGAATAACAATGACCCTCAAAGAAAAGACATGAATGCAAGTTCAGGCTATCTGACTTTGTCATCTTCATCTGTGTGCATTTCCAGGGTGTGAGCTACCTTTGACATGCACTGCCTGACTGAGGAACTACTGCATTAGTTGCCTGAAGGAGCACTGCCTTGGCAATTCAAAAAGGTAGGTGCGTTTCCATTCTGCTCCCATTTTGCTGCTTGTTTGCTTATCAATTTATTGTATTTATATCCTGCCTTGTTTTCTTGGAGATCAAGATAGTTTGCATAGGAGATCACCTCTAATTTTATCGACACAGCAATAATCAGATGAGTTGAGAGATGGTGGCATCAATTAATAGAAGCTATGGTGGACTGGAATTTTGAACCTAGCCTTCCCAGGTTGACCTTGGCAACTCTATAAAATGTTGCTGTTCTTGATTTCCTTGCAATTATGGTTTTGTCAATGAGAGAAAATGCAATTTTCCCAGCTACTTATTGAATTTGCTTAGAGAAAGATACAGATTGCTAACTTGGCTCTAGAATGTTTTGAGAGGAGATTCTGTCATCAAAACAGGTGGCAGAGTTTCAGAAGAAGACAACTTTTTGATCTTTGCTTATCCCAATTCTTTGTCCTGATGGAATATTTGAAGCAATAGAAGATAATATTAACTAAGTACAAAGCAAACTCCTGTGGATTCAGTTACTGGAGCATTGGTGACACAAAGGTTAGAATAAAGTATTACAAGCTAACTCTGCCCACAGATGGAATTTTGATCTTCACATGCTCAAGGTTGACTCAGCCTCCCATTCTTTCAAGGTCAGTAAAGTGAGGACCCAGATTGTTGAGGGCTATATGCTGCCTCTGTAAACTGCGTAGAGAGGGCTATAAGGCACTCTGGAGCGGTATGTGCTATTGCTACAGCTAGTGGAGTATCCCAACATGAGAATTGTTTAATATATGTATCCTATAATTGAATATAGAAATGGACATGTAAAATAAGGGGTCTAAAAATAAGAAGAGGATAAATTCTTTCATCACTAACTACAAAATTTGGTGTGGGCCCAATTTGGTGGTTTGAAAGATAGCTTCTGATTTAATTTAAGCAGGCTATCTGATTTTACATCAAACCTGAACTTAAAGTGAAATTTTAGAAACCAAACCCTTATAATTCACACTGGCTAACATAAAAATATTTGTCCATTTTATTTTTCAGAAGAATGGAATTTGTAGACAGAGAAAAGTCTGATCATGTAGTTCAAAATCAAGTTCCATTTGGGTCAAGTTGATTTCTGATGACTATGTGGACACAGAACAGATTTTTTTTTTAATGGTTACATTTATTCTGTAGCTTTGGAATTTAGTGGTGATCTTCAATCCAGGTACTCATTAGATCTGATCCTACTTAGCTTTTAAAGATCAGCCAAGTTCTCTAGTGCTGCCAATTAGCTGAGCAGTTTGAGTCAAATTCTTTTGCATGACATATTGTTTTTGTTTTGTTACTTTGATTTTTGAAAGATAGAAAGTACCAATAACTTTTTTTGTTTGATTTGGACTGAATTAGTTGAAAAATATTATCATATTCACTAGTATAATATTTAACAACTCTCTCCCAAAGTACTATGATTGTTCATTATGCCTAATGAATAATTCTTGATGATTGCTTGAACGGTCGGTCATTGCTCTTTTTCCCAGTTTGTACAATGTTTTGTTTTACTGAACAGCAAAATGCAATTTTTTTTGCTGGTGTAATCTTTACTTCCTGTAGCATGGTAGAGTACATCATTGTGAATGAAATGTTTAGATTCAACTCTGATCCTTTTGGTGAAACTACAGGAGATGTCTAAAGAAACCTGGTTTGATCAAAACCAGTGCACTTACTATTTCTGTAGATTTTCACTTTGTTGTACATTACTATGAATGAACTACAGTTCCACCTATATTATTTATGCTTAATTATAATGACTAGTTCAAACTAGGCTGTCCGTTGCATGTAGATAACTTAGCAACTCTAATCGAGAGAGTTAAAAAGATATCTAGTACCGAATTATAACTAATTAATGACTAGGATAGTCTGGTCATTAAACAGAATTATTCAATGCCTTGCATACTTTACCTTTCTCTATAATTAGCAAAGGAGAACAAATGAAGCAAATAAGCAGCTATATGGAAATAAATTAACTGAGTTCTGTCTATGAATATGGATTGTATTTCTGCTATGTAGTTGCATGCCCTCTTGGCATTGCCTGCGCCTTGTCCTAACCATCTTTGATATGGGTGCTAGGTACCAAATGTGAGACTGCCTATATACAAAGCATGTGCACTGTTCTTCCATAAAATCAGAAATTCATAAAAAGCAGAGAATTGAACAGGATGCTTTTAAACATTCCTATGCTGTATCCATTGATCAGAGATGGTTGGTTTCCTCAAAGCTCAATAGTGGTCTTGTTGTCATCTTTGAAGCTTCTCTTAATGTTTTGCTATGGGACAAAGAGCTTTCTTTCATCTGGAGCCTCCTGAATGCTTCTTTTGTCTTATAAGGAGAAGAAACCAAGTACTGTATTCTCCACACAGCTTCTTTTACTTATCCTTATGTACATTGTCATAAATATAAGTAGGCTGGACTCCTAGCCAAGGGGCATTTATGTATTGCAATAGGAATATAAAATTTTATCAACTCTTCTTGAGGAAAATAGCCCAAAAGGTGCTATAGCCCTAATGGTAGCATTTAAGATTGAATGCTTTATAAATGTTTGGTAGGAAATAGTAGTTAGGCATTTTTGCAAGGAATAGAACCAATTTAAACAGAAGTCTTAAATCTTGGAAGAAAAGTTATCACTGTTGCAGTCAACGACCTAGGATATCGATTTTAGGAGGGGGAAAAATTAGAGACGTAAAACCTTACAAAGCAAAGCTAAATAAGGAGGGATTGTTGCCTGCATGTTTAATAATGCATAGTCCTGAGACTTGAAACCCCAATTCCATTTGGCAGAGTCATAAGATTAAAGAACAACTTTAGGGAAACCAGAATGGGCAAATAGCATTCCATTCTAATTTATTTAGGAGTAATTCTTGATAACAAACAGCATGTCTGACATAAATAGTATTTGATTATAATATATTTTAGCTGTAAAACATACATTCAAGAGGAGAAGAACCTTTATTTCTTATTTCAACAGCTGTCTTCTTATTTCACTAATGCCTCCCCTTCTTGCATTGAGTATTGTTGTATTTTCCAGCTCTATGTGGAAACATTCATTCCTCCACTTTGCTGTCCATTGCTAAACAGGGAGTCTTTCTTGTATGGGGCGAGGAATCATAATACCTCTAGAAGTCTTTTCCCCATAGTAAAAAAGCTCTTTTCTTTCCTCTTGATCTCAGTGCAAAAGCATATCTGAGATTGTGTGTGTGCCTTTTAGTGAAAATTAAGTCTTGCTGACATCCATTTCATGAGAATCTTCTCAACATGTTTTCAAAATTCCAGATATGCCAATATCCCCTCAAAAATACCTGAAAGGAAGAAGAACTCATAACTAAGTGATAGAATAATAGATATATGGGTAAAAGTGCCCATATCTATTTTCTGGCATTGTAAAAATGACCTTTCCAAAACTCCAGAAAATGGTCAGTCAGTATAGACCATATTGAGCTAGATAGATCAATGATATCATCTCAGATATTGTCTTTGAAATGTTCAAAAAAATAAGGACATAAAGTTAGTGCTTTGGTGTGATAACCTTTTAGTAATCAGTGTTGCAGTGCCCTAACACAATTTTTATTATGATGGTGATAATAATAGCCTACCTTTTTTCTAACTTGATGACCTCCACTTGTCTTGAATATCTCCTATGAAGCTGGAATTTGAGGGCACCACTCTGGGAAAAGTTTCTCATCATCCTTGACAGATTATGATACTACCAAAGAGGTAGAAATTGGCTATGAGATTCTGATGCTAGGGAGGAGATCTATAAACACAAGAAATATCTATGACTATTAATTTTTGAAAGGGAAACATCAAACAAAATGTATTTAATAATCTATTACATTTCCATCACATTTAATACATTGATAGTAAAACTGTAGGGGAAGTATGATTTTGTAGTTGACATCACATTTTATCAACGTAGGAGTTAGCTTTGTTAAAGAGACTGGTTATGGGAGTAACATTCAGCCTATTTTGATGTTTTATATTTTAATTATAAAGTGTTGAAAATCTGCTTTCATAAAAATGTGTTCAAGGAAAAATAGTGAAGCAGTCAGTGAGATTTAAAACATACTCTTCATAAACTTTTATTTAAAAAATTTCTGGTGATTTCTAAAAAAAATTCTCTCAATTATTTCAGGGTGATATCTGATAAAAGATCTGCCAACATTTCTTCATGTTTAGTGCAAGTTGTTTCATTAGTGAAATGAAAGAACCAAAAAGCCGCTTCAAAAGCTAGTCTTGGACCTTGGGATAAAATGGCACAACACCTTCAATTTGCTCAGGAAACACTGAAATTCTTCAGAATGTAGCAGAATGTAGAAATGCTGACCTAGGAGTCAATTCCCTTTCCACCCCTACTCAGAAAATCAATTCACATTGATTCTTGTAGTTTGAGCCCCTTCTTAAGATGTTCATCATGACTAAGATTCTTTGAGATACATCTTGCTGTCTGGATATGCTCGTCTTAATGGCCAGTAGCAAGATACCTATACTAATAAAAGGAGAGAAGGAAATAAATTTGCAGTATAGGCCCTAAGTGTTGGTTGAATGTAAAGTCAGGGAAACGTCAGGGCTTCATTTATTGAATACAAAACAGATTAAAATCAACTGAAATAGATTTAAGGGGCTTTTAATTTAAAAACTCGTATTCTCCGTAAACTTTCATCCAAAAATTTTCCGGTGATTTTTTAAATTATTTACTCCACTATTGTTACAGTGTGACACCTGAGAAAAGATGTAAACAGAAAATAAATTTGGAGTTTGAATAAGTAGCAATTGAAAAATTGTGAGTAAATAAATGGGAAAAATATACAGGAGTATGCATGTATGTTGGGACTGGAATACATATCTAATTCTATTTATTGTGTGGCTTTGTCTTATCCATACTTTGTGACCACCAAATTGGAACACCTGAGGGGACTCAGGGCAACAACTTACTTATTCCATATTCAGATGCATGTTGCCTGTTAATATAAAGGTTCTCTTACTGTAATATGGGGGGGAATCATGTTTTTTAAAGAGACCCAAGAGAATAAACGAGTGCCTTAACAAGGCAGCATGATCTAAGTGCTGCTTCAAAAGCAACAGTTTTATTAGCAACTTACCAAGATAAGTTTTGGAAGCATGGTTGTTAAAAAAAAAGCAGAGAAAAAGTCTTGAAAATACAGATGGCCATGTTAAGGAGGGAATGGGAAAGGAAGTTTGAAAGAGAAATGAAGAAATGAGAAAAGGCAAGTGGGGGATAACAAACAAAGAAGATGGGGCATATGGTCAGAAGAGGGGGAGTGGATGGGAGGAAGAGAGGGTGGGAGGAGGAGGAGGATTAGCAAGACCCTTTGGCTGCAGGCTCAGTGTAGATCTATGACAGAGTGGTACCTGCAAGCCAGTTGCAGTACTTTTCGTCTGTCATTTATTTTGATTCAAAGGACAGATAGCCCTGAGGTGCTGTAGTTTTTACGGGAAGATTAGCAAGGGGGAATTGAGTAATGATGCATTTCTGTTTTCCTTAGTGCATGGCTCATAGAATACTATTGGTCATTCATAGCAAAGGGACATTCATTTGACAGCATTTCACCGAAGGCCGCTTCTGGTCTATGGTCTAAAAGTCGCACGCAATTCTATTAGGCAGTAAACATCCATAACTTTCTCTTCCATGACTTTTCCCAATCCTCTATAAAACAGTCTAAAAGTGGTAGCCATTCCTATATCTCAAGAGATCTAGTTCTGTAGCTTCACTATGCCCTGTAGCTCTAACTTCCTTTAACATGCCCTGAATTTTCCACAATTCGACATCAGTGAACATCCCCTGAAAAAATAAGGGGGGAAACTCTCAATTTTACTGTAAACACTATTTGAGAAGAACACAGAGATCAAGACATGCTGTTCTTTCTACCTTGTCACCTACTGAGGCAAGGACCTTTTCTGTGTGTTTTGAAACTTACTGGCTTGAACTATGCCATCATTTCTCCCCCAAGAATGGCATTCCTAGGCAGCTGATTTGGAGAGATACTCTGCTTGTACTTAACATCTGTTTGCTTGATACTCTTAACAGAATGAATAGAGTTCAAATTTTTTTAAGAACAAATGATTGTGCTTTGCCAGTTCAATATTTAACCATGCTGACTTGATTTGATTCTGCTCTCAGCTTCCTCTGGTGTCAGCAGCACCCCTTTACAAATATTCTAAATGAAGCTGGCATCCACACATTCCCTAATGTGTAATCCCTGCGCAGCTTGCCTTGAGGTTTTTTGCTTCTGCCCAGATAAAATTCCTCCACTGTCATGTTTCGCAACAGCTCCCGCTCTAGCTGTGTATTGTCTTTGGGGACTTTAAAAGCCCTATTTCACTAAGTAATGTTCCAGGGGTGATTGTTATTTTACACTTCCTGGTTTTTAAAAAAACAAAATACAGAATCAGGAACAGTAAAAAAAGGAACCGTTTACAACGGAATCCACATGAATATTCCCACCATATCAGCAATTCATCAGAACAACTTAGCAAGAAAGGCTGTGGCTTTCCTAGGAGTGGAAGGCTTTTTTAATAATAGAACACACCAGTATGAAGAAAAACTTAGATATACTTAATCCATACTTAATATGCATGGTGGCTGCCACTTGCTGGCTTTCTGCTTTGCTGACATATGCTTATTTATAAGCATATTTAAAGAATGATAAAGCTATTTGGAAAAGTAAAAAAGGAGTGAATAGAAACCTGCCTTAAAATATGTCAGTTTTTTCACTTAGTTCACTGTATGAAGTGTGTCAATCAATGGCAGCTATAAGATGGCCCAAAAATTCAAGATAACATTTGTGACTTAATTACTGACCCCTCATCCCTTTTGTATGTGCTTCAAAATTATAGGCACACATACAAAAGGGTAGATTCAATCTCACAATTATTGCCTTTATGACTTCTTTCAATCCTTCTCTGGGTCTATTCTGGGTAGCAATACAAATTGTGGAAGATTTTTAGTGTTTTGGTTGTTGCAAAACAGCAAGTATCAGCATCCGTCACCATCGGCCATCCTGGTTCAGACTATTGATTACAATTTGACCACATCTGAAAGGCCATATGGATTTTTTAATATATATATTTTTTTAAATTCCATAATAATTAAAACAGTACATTTTTCAACATACATGTCGTCTGAGTGTACAACTTATTCATACAATTTTGGTTTCCACTTCATTTCTTTTTGCAAATTGTTTATGTGGCAATTGTCAAAATTAAATACATTCCTTTTGAGGTGCTGGCATAGACAGCAAGAACAAATAGATCAAAAAGTTACTCATTTCTCATATTAGAAAACTTAAAATATTTCATTTCATATTTCAAATGTAAAATTTATGCATTTTCTCATTTTCCTAATCAAGCATAAATATTAATATTTTGTTAATTCTCATATTTTTCATATAATAAGTTCAACAATAGAAACATTTCACTTAAAGTTTTGATTTAATCTTTCTCATTTTTTTAGTCAAGTATAAATTAATATTTTTTATTATTCGTAAAAATAATTTCAATTTTTGAAATCATGACCTTTGCTATTTCAAATTTCTATTTATTCATTTAATTTTTCTAGTCTGATATAAATGAATACTTTTTTATTATTCATAAGAATAATACCAAGTTTTAGAATCATTACATCTACTATCCAAATTTCTATTCTATATCATTTTTAATATATTATTCATAGAATAAATCTTATGTTATTCATACATAATATTTGAAAGTTGAATTTTAAATATTTTTAAATTTAAAATGAAAATAATATGAAAAGTAGTTTTTTGAAATAGGGAAATGTATGTTTTGATTAGGAAAAATGAAAAAGGAGAATGATATAGATTTTAAACCTAAATGATTTTTTTTGCTGCTGCATAATCTTCTGTGAAAAAGTCTTTCTTATTACCTGCTAGAGTGTTTTGTTATATAGGAACTTGTATAAAAGGCTTTAGAAAGGACATAAAAACTAACACAAACTGATAAAAAGAAAAGCCAGAAAAGAGAGAAAAGTAAAGAAAAAGCGCTGAAAGAAAAATGAAAAAGTGCTGAAAGAAAAAAGAAAAATAGAAAAAAGAAGTTTCTGATTTACTTTGCAGCAAATATAAGTACAATAACAGCTATTTATTACTCCGTGATTACAAAACACAACTCACTCTTCTCTATAAACCAGTTTTTTTCCTAATCATAGCAATCACAAATCATAAGTTCATTTTTTCCAAATGCAAAATGTTCATAAGGGATTTCCAGTCAACCATAAATATAAATATTATTTTTTTCTCTAAGCAAAGAAGTTATTTTAGTCATTTCTTCAAGTTCCATCATCTTCATCAATCATTTCTCCATTGTGGGTGTTATCAAATATTTTGGATATATAGTTGTTTCACTACTTATATATGAAACAAAGTTCCATGACTTTTTTCTGTTTGCTTATCTATTAATCTCAAAAGAAAAGTCTCTGGTTTTGATTGTACTTTAATCTTTAAAATCTTATGAATTAATACATGCATTTGTATCCATTTTTAATCTTTTTACATATCCACCATATATGATAAAATGTTCCTTCATGTTATACACATTTCCAGCAACGATTCTAAGTGCCTTTATACATTCTAGACAACAGGTGACAAAAATCAACAATATATCATTTTATAAAAGTTACACTAGAATACAGTGTAAATTTAAATCCTTTCAACCATATATTTCCCATTGATCCATCATTTTAGCCATTTTATTATGGTCAAACATTTTAGCCTATTTTATCATTTATTCTTTTACTTGTTCTCCTTGTTTTCATATCTCAATAAAAGCTTATAGATTTTACCAATAACATGTTCATCATTATTATTTCATTCTATTTCAAACTTGGTCTTATTTTGCTCAAAACCATAAAATATTTCATCCACTTTACACTTTTCTGTTAATTTTACATAAGAAAACTATTGACAAGACTATCATTCTGTTATCAAGTATTTCCTTTATTTTGGACTTCCGGTGGAGAATGCGATGGCAAGGCAGCAAATCCGGGTGGCTCCCAAGTCGAACTGCCTGACAGAAGGTAGACCGGTCCGGTTCCACGCCTGGAGCCGAACCTGAGTTGCCCTGGAGATGCAACGAAGGGGGGAAGGTTCCATAGTCCTGAGTGAAGTGGCAACCACCACGGGTTTGGGGAAAAAAATCCTCAAAAGGTCTGCCTGGCTGTGCTGCGGGCTCACAGTGTTTAGCCGCAGATGAGCCAGAAGCAAAAAATGAAGCAGCTTGGAAGCAAGCTGCAAAAAAGCCTTCAATCAAAGTCAGGGCTGCAGAGAGATCACTAGCTGAAACCTGCAGGGTTCCGAATTCCCGCTCTTTCAATCAGCTGCAAAGTGTTTGAGAGCGCTTGCGCGGAGAATTCGCAGCCCTGCAAGCAGTCCAGCCGCACATCCCTCTCTGCTCTCCTGTCTGGAAGTTATTCTGCATGAGATAAGGAGCGCTCGGAGATAGCAGGGAGGGGGAGCCAGGTGTGTGTTGGGGGTGGGTGTGGGTGATCTACTGTGTTTCTCGGAAAGTAAGGCATCCCCCGAAAATAATATTTTTGGGGAGGTCTTATTTTAGGGGGATGCCTTATATTCCTCTGAGAGGTAAAAATGTAGATAGGTCTTATTTTCAGAGGATGCCTTATTTTCGGGGAAACAGGGTAGTAACATGAAAAAGAGGCATACAAACTATCCGGTCCTAATGTTGGGAAAGCTAGTGTTTCAATTAAAATTACAGCAATTATTTATACATTTGTATTTATATCAATCTTCTCTATCAATCAGATGTGTAATTGTCAAAATCACAATCACAACTGATGATGGAGAGCACCAAGATCGGAAAGTCATACCTTGCTATAAAAAAACTAAACTTCTTTCTGAGTGGTCTTTATTTATTTCTTTTCTCTTTTGCTCACATGTGAGACACTCTAGCATACAATCCACTCTATTGTTATTTAACTTCCAAGGCCAAGAAGAACACTGCTGAAAAGGACGCTTTACTACAGTCTTAAATTGTGGATATCATCATTCTTGTGATTTTCCCAAGTGTTTTTAATGTTGTCTAAAACATTTCTATTAAAGGCATTTTTTCTACAAGGGATGTGAAATAATATTTTCAAGTATTGGGTTGGGCAACAAGTTCTTAATTCCCAGTAGGATCACTCCAAAACATCACTTAACCTTTTGTTATACCAGGCAAGGGTCACCAGTTTTGCTTTACTAGTCCTCAGAACATTTGGTTTGGGTCAGCCTTATTAGGCAGACCAGACAAGAACAGGACCAGATGAACTAATTCTACTTTATGGTAAAGCTGCATTAGCATAATCTTTCACATCTGAAAGTACAACACCCCCCCTTTTACAACTCAAGAAACTAGGGAAGGTCTCTTCTTGCTCATCCCACTATCTAGTTGTGGGATATGCAGTCTTTATCTGATCATTAATTCCCTAGGCAGCTTTCTTGGTCTTGTCTACCAAGGTCTTTCCCACACACTATTACAGTTTGTCTCTGTCAGTTTTTGCAGCTAAATATAGTGTTCAAGAAGAGACTCTGCTGGCCTATGACTTTTCAAAGCCATTTGCCTTTTAGCTGCCACAAAGCCTCCAAACTCCCAAAGACAGGCAGCCATGACTAATGGGCTCCACAGGCATTGACAGGAACCTTGTCTTTCCCAAACACACTTCAGGCTTGGTTCCAGCTGTGATGTCGCTCTCAAACATCTCTATTAGCCCCTTGTATTTCTGCAGCCACTTCCATAATTACACATCACTCCTGACGCCTCTGATGTATCAGCTGTATCAATGTATCTACTGAAAGACTCCTTCCCAGTGCCCTGATTTAGAGTTGAGCTGGCAGTTGTGCCTAATATTCTAGTTTTTAGAGTAGAGCCCATGTTCTTTCTGTTTAGACTTCCTAAATGGAAGGAATTTCACAGTCAAACAATCACTCAAGGAAATGTTAAAGCCACAGCGGATGGCCAGTATAAATGTATGAATAGCACTTCTAGGATTGATAAACTGTAACTCTTGAAACATAGTCTAGGTTGCCAGTGATTGCCTTTCTTTCCCCAAAATTGTTGTTTTGCCCAGAGTCTTATCAGCAGTTTTCCACATACAGTTTATCACTGTGGAAGACTATGTATATTTGTGCCAGCATACAACTCAAGAATCCTCTGTGCAGAATTTAGTATCTGATGCAGTAACTCACCCTTGACCTCCTCAGAGTAAAAGAGGAGCTTGCATCTTCTGTTCTCTTGAATCTTTCCTGAAGGGGAAGCATAGTACAATTTTACACAGAGATTTCTTTGATGAGTTTTTTGGCTGATATTTTTTATAGAGAAGATATACGAATCATTTAATGCATTTTGTATATATGCTTTAAAGTAGCATGATATAAAGCGTTTTCTTTGTTTTCATTATGTTGTCAAAGACTTGAAGCCAGTGTTTCATGCTAGCTTTTTAGCTTACTGCCATGGTGTTTGATGCATTTGCCAACCTGAGACTATTTTCCCTTCAGCATTCCCTTTTTCTTACCAGTTGACTCTTATATTTTTTTTACTGTGGTTTCAAATTTCTACCAAACTCCAGGCTTTTTGATCTAGTGGTAGTATGTGAATTCTTCCCAGGAGAAGTGCGTGTAAAACTACAGCACCTGTTTTGCAACATTTTCTCCACTTTTGCCTTTGACTTCAGATCAGAGGAGAGGATTTGCAATGGGAAACCTCAAGGGATATGGGCTTTTCAGATGCTATTTTCAGTGCTCACCTATCCAGCTGCGAATAACCTGGTAGTCTTTCCTTTTTAAACTTGCATTCCTGCATAGCTTTATAGCTGGAGATACAATTGTCAGACTCTTATAAAACAACCAGAAAGAACAACATTACCTTTCATAGCTCTGTTACAACTCCGATAATAACAGTACAGTGTCTTGATATGAGGGGCACTTGATTGAATTATAGAAAGTGCAGATACTGTGTGAGTTAATTGAAGTATGCCTACAGACATCAAACGCATTTTGGAAAAGAAGAATTAGCACAGGATTCATTCGAAATGTCTGACTTTCTACTGTAAATGCTATTTGGTTCTAATCTCCACATTTTTCTCATACTTGGAAATCACTTTTAGATATATTTATTTTATTTATTGTGCTTTTTTTCCTGAAATCCAAAGACAGCATGTGTGTGACAGAGTTGTCTCTAACTTAATTATTACAACAGCAGCTTTCAACAGCAGCTTTCTCAAGGGAGCTGGTCTGAGAAAGACTTATTCAAAATCGTCTAATTTAGCTCCACGGTTGAGAGGGGACTGGAACCAAGTTTCCTCTCTGAGTTAGACACTTTGATCAATATGCCACACTTGGCTCTACAACAGGTTAACCAGGTGTCCTGTTGCTGTTACACAATGTACTTGCTATCGTTAGGCAAAAGAGAGAGAGAAAATAAAAGAAAACACAAATGAAGAAAGTGTCAGGAAAAGGTGTTGAATAAGTAATAAGTAATGCAAATAATAATAATTTGAGGAGCATATGGTAAAAATGGAACAATAGTAACTTCTTTTAATATATCTGAAGCAGGAAAGGAGCCAAAAAAAGTAATCTGGTTGTTAGATAACAAAGGCAGGAAGGGGATGTTCAGAAAATATAAGATAGCATGTTTCCCAGAAAATAAGACCAGATCTTATGTTAATTTTTGCTCCAAAAGATGCATTAGGGCTTATTTTTCGGTTTTAGGTTTTATTTTCTGGGAAACACAGTACTAAATATCTCTGTCTGGCTGACAATCTTAACTAGAGCTTATTTTGGGGGTAGGGCTTATATTACAAGAAGCCTGAAAAATCATGCTAAGGCTTATTTTACGATTAGGGAAAATAGAATAGATACCTGAACTGGTATTGACTTTTTCAGGGAAGGGATCAAAGCAACTAATATAAACTGATTATCAGCTAACTAAATTATAACAAAACAAGATAGTTTAGGAGTTCTTGAGAGATTACGCTGTAATAAATCATTAGGTCCTGATAGCATCAATCCAAGAGTTCTTAAGAATTCAAAAGTGAAATTTCAAAATTCCTAGCCAAAATATGTAATTTGTCATTAAGATCTGAGGTACAAGGTGACTGGAAGATCGCCAGTGTTACACCACATTTTAAAAGAGAAGATATAGGACTGGACAACTTAACATCTACTTCATGCACAGTTGGTAGAAGCAGTAATCAAAGAAAATAACTAAACAGATAGAGGAACAAGCCTCCTTAAGGAAAATCAATATGGATTCAACAGAGGTAAATACTACTTCATCAATCTTCTACAATATTTTTTAGAGAATTTCGGCAGGATTGCAGACAGAAGTGACCCTATTAATGCTGTATATTTGGGTTTTCAAAAAGCTTTGCTTATGTTCCATAGCAAAGTCTGTTTGGTAAATTTAGCAATCAAGGGATAAAAAGTGTAATGGGTAGAAGGAATAACCTTGAGGAGCAGACAGAAGAGCCACTGCCAAGATAGCATCTCATAAAAGAAATCTGAGCATGGAACAAAAACATAACCCTGGGACTCTGGGAAGGGGTGGAGGGGTGGCGATCGTGATCAAAGAGGAGTTGATGCCGAGGGAGACCACTGTTCCTCAG
>JANHFO010003931.1:47916-62028 GCA_032468095.1 Pareas carinatus
GTTTTTATTTGCCTGTAAGCCGCCCTGAGTCCTTCGGGAGAAGGGCGGGGTATAAATAAAATTACATTACATTACATAACCCTAGAAAGTGTCTCAGATAGAACCCTCTCTGTCTTTCACAGATAAAGGGAGAGAAGGAGAAGAGAAGTACATTCGGACTTGCAAGATTCTGTTACAATAAACTCATAATAAAAGTAGCATTAGCCTGTGTGATGTTGGTTTCCTAGTCTAACACACACACACACCTTTTGTGAACTACTAATTGTTTAATAACAAAAAGCAGGGAGTAAAAATAAGTGACCAGTGGAGGAAAGAAAAATGTGAAATATTTTAAGGATCTGTATCGGGAGCCATGCCTTTTAATTTGTTCATAAATGGTTTGACATTTATAACATAAATGATCTCAAGCAGTGAGCTGCCAAGTTCACAGATGATATTGAATTATTCAGGATGAAAAATCTGAAAAGTGATATGTCAGGAGTTCAGAGGTTTCTTTAAATTAGGTAAATGGTCAACAAAATAGCAAATGTAGTTCTCTTTAAAAATGTACATTGAGGGAAGTGAATCTTAACTTCACAAGTACTCTAATGGGATCTAAGTATCTGTACCCAGGAAAAATCTTGGGGATATCTTGAATAAGTCACTGAAGATGTTAATCTATTGTGTAGCAGCTGTGAAAAAAGTGAGTTCCATGCTACTGATCTTTAGCAGAAGGATTCATAATATTTCCAACATTGGTAGTCTTTGTACTTAACAAGGTAGTCCTTGACTTACAACTACAATTAGAACCAGATTTTTCATTGGTAAGCAAGGTGATTGTTAAATGAGTTGCGCCCAATTTTATGATTTTTTAAGCAAATCTTTCTCAGCCAGCTGAGAAGGTCACAAATGGTGACCAAGTGACTCCAGACACTGTAAAAAATACCTGCCAATTGCCAAGCACCCAAATTTTGATCACATGACAGTGGGCATGCTTCATCGGTCATACGTTTGAGGAGCAGTTGTAAGTCACTTTTTCCGGTGCTGTTGTAACTTTGAACTGTCACTAAATGAATGGTTATAAATTGAGAATTCCCTCTAAATCCCTCATTTAAAACTAGGCATTATCAGTGTTTGGAATACTGTACACAGACTGGGCTCTCTACTTGATGCAGGAGATGATAGTTGGAAAATGTGCAGAAGAAGTCACTGAAATTATCAGAAGGTTTTGAACACCGATCTAAAGAGAAAATACAAAAAGATTCAACATTGCCTCAAGATTCCTGGCATCATATTTCCAAATACCAGTAGCCGAAGAAGAATAGCAGAAGAATGGTAGGTTTCCATCTTTTGCATGGAGGGAACTCCAAAGGCATCTGGTTGGCTACTGTGAGAAACAGAATGTTATTATGGACCTTGGCCTGACTCAGCAGCGCTTCTCTAAAGCAGAGGTGGTCCACGAGAAACCTTTGGTGGTCTGCAGAAAAATCTGGACATTATTTGCAACTTTCACAGTTGGATTGTGGAGACCTGTTTGGAGAGCTGCTATCTTTAACTTAACAGTACCTCTGAGAAATCAGTGCTGAGGATGGGAATCATTAAGCATGCCTAGGGAAGTGCCGCGGCCTTTAAAAGCGGTCTCTTTTGGGGGGTGAGAGCCAGCAATAGTTTTCCCTAGCAAGCAGCTTCCCTTGGCTCCTCCCCATCTTTAACCTGGTAGCAAAGAAGCAGCTTCTTCCAGAGAGAAGGCGAAGCACGCGGTTCTCAATCTAGTAGGGTTGTTGCGCCCACAGCTCTCCTTCGAGTCGAGGCACCTCCCAGATCCACTAAGCATTTTTCACTGGCAACCAGTAAAGCACCAGGTCTACTGCTCATTTCCGAGAAGGTGGCAGGGAGCAAATTTTTAATATTGGCGTTGATGGCACTGTGGGCTACTCAGCAGAGTCTCTTCTCTAAGGAAAGGGAATCAGAGTAGCGGTGTCGATTCAGAAAGAGGGGAGGTGAAAGCATCAGGGAACAAGGAAGAAAGCATGAAGGACAAAGAGAAAGTAGAAACTAATAGATATAAGGATTAGAACCTAGGTAGAGTTAAAGAAGGAAAGTAAAGGAATGAGAGAAGGAGTGAGGAAAGAAGAAGATTAGGAGAAGATAGGGTAGTGGAGTGATGAAAGGAAAGAAAGAAGGAAATGGGGAAAGGATAACTATAGGAAGAAAGAACCAAAATAAAGACAAGGCATATGGAAGGAGAGTTAACAGTTAAAGAACAACTAGCATAAGCAATATGATGTTACACATGACAAAGTAATGGCGCCAAGAGAAGTGTGGTCTCGTAAGATCTACATATATGGTAACACAAAGTAAATAAATAAAGACCCATACTTAGGGTCATCCAATGCAACTGTTGAACAGATGCAAAACCACAACTTCAAAAAAAGAATGGTAGCTATGTAAAAATGACAATTAAAGAAATGATGCAGTATATATGTGATCCTCAGGAAAGATAAGAAAGAAAGAAAAAAACCATAAACATATTTCAAACAAGCAGGAACAAATATCGCACTACAAATGTGTAATACTTAAATAAGCTTCAATTATTTTCTAATAATTAAATTAACTTTAATAATTTTGTTACAATTAAACAACCTTTAAAGATTTTGTTATAATTAAATAAGCTTTTTTAATTTTGTTATATTAAATAGGTGACTTTTATATTGATAAAATGGAAGTTCTCTGATCATTATTTTACAAATGTATGTGCCTTTTTTTAAAAAATCATATTGGTGGTTCACAGGATTTAAAATTATGAATTTAGTGGTCCGCGAGTTCCGAAAGGTTGGCGACCACTGCTCTAAAGGACATTCTTGGAAATTCAGCATATCCAGGATGGATGTGCTATCATTGTGTTCATACCTATTTTATTTACCATAGATGATTTCCACATTAAATTTATTTAGCCTGTATACTAAAAGCTTGCAACCTCATGTTATCCAGATGTGTCGGTCTTCAGTTCCTAGCGGTTTCAATCAGCATAGTAGATGGTGAAAGACACAGTATTGAGGATTATAGATCATAACATCCGTCTGGCAACCCCCTGGGTAACAGAGTCTGCTTGAAGAAGTGAATTCAAAGCTTCACTCAAAGGAGTACAGTAGCAGCCTAGCCTTTCCTTCCAGAATTCCTGCAGATGTGTGGACTCCAACTCCCAGAATTCCCCTGCTGGTAGCACTATTTGTGAGAATTCTACATCAAGAGGGCATGCAGATTGGAGAAGACTGCTGTAACCATGACTGCATTCTCTCATTTCATAACAGCAAGAGCAGCTACAATAGTTAAACAGGTGCTGAAAAGCTTGGTTTCGAAGAAATACATTAAGCTATCCATTATCTAATTTGTGGAGCTACAGTCTTGTTGTGTACAATTTAGAGAACAGCTTGCTTTACTCTGGGCAGTGTGCACATTAGCAGCTGTCATTGCTAAACAAGGTATGTTTACACGAGCAGGCCGAGATATGAAAAGCAGGTGGCTAAACACTTTTCTACCGCCTCTTAAAATATCTCTTTTTTTCAGTTTAGCCATTTTCATCACACAAACAAACATTTTAAGTTTACATCATTATATACCCTCTCACAATGCAAAATTAAACAAGACAGAATGACAAAGTGAAACAAGATGTCCACAGAAAACAACCAGATGATGAAAACATGATTCAAATGTGGATCATTTAAAATAAATTGAAATGCTAAAAATGTGTTTAAGTGCCTGAGTTCTAATTGTTGGTTTTTATTCTGAATATTATTGAACTACAAACTACTTAGAGAAGACTTTGAGTTTATCCAGAAGTAAATAGTCAGTGAAGCTGATTTAAGATTGGCAGATTATTTGAGTGAACAGTGCCAGTCAAATCTCAGGCCAGGGCATTATGTACTAACTGAAGTTTCCAAATTACATCCATAAACAAATACCTTTAACACATCAGAGTACTATAATTGATATGTCAAGGCTTCATACCAAGTACAGTAATTAATCTCCTTGTTATACTTATTCAAGCAGTCTCAATATGTTTAGATAAGTAGATTAATTGCAGAGAATTAGGAAGCCAATCATATAAAATTTCTTCATTTAACAATACGCAGAAACCCGGGCTTTTATAGATATTAGTCCGAAAGTCTCCTTGCATTTTTTTTATTCATTGACTATATGGCTACTCATTTCCAAGCCCTAAAGAATTCTGCCATATATATCTAGTTTATCAAATTGCTTTTTTTTCTAGTGTGAGAATCACTGATATCTTACATCACTGGAATTTGGAGACAATTCTCTCTCCCATCCATTCTCACTATGCCAAGAGACATGTACAGGAATATATACTCCATATGACACCATGCAAAATGTCTAAGATGAGTAAAGAAGTGTCTGATAGATGCTGGAAGTGCAACGCAGTACAGGCACATACAATCATATGTGGTGGACATGTACATATGCCAAAAAATATGGGGAAAAAATCATAAATGATTACAAGAAATGACAAAAAAACAGATAAATTTTAAACCTGAATTGTTCTTGCTGGGTATTCTCCCAGAATAATTTAATAAACAATATGTATACTTGATAATACATGTCCTGACAGCAGCTCGGATTGTCTTTGCACAAAATTGGAAGAATGAAAAAACAACAGAAGATGAAGAGATAATTAAAAAAAATTTAGATTGTGCGGAAATGGACAGATTAACTCTGATGTTGAAAAACGAAGAAGAATCAGTACACTTCAAAACGTGGAATAATTTTTATGGATGGTTAGATAAGAAATGGAAGAAGTAGGTTTGAAACTGTACTAGAAAGATGAAATAGATGCTGTTGGAGATTTATAAAAATGTATACCCAGATGGTTGATGTTGATTGAAATTTTGAAGCACTTACTTACTTTGGTGTTTGTTTTTCTGTTTTTCTTTTTCTTTTTGTTTGAAACCAGTAAAATTCTTTTTTTTAAAAAAGGAATATATACTGCACATTTAGTTATAGTTAATGGAATTAAGTATAAATAATTAGGTTATGTTCTATAGCAGTGATGGCTAACTTTTTAGACACCGAGTGCCTGGACGAATTGTGACTAATGAGTCACGGATTGTAACACTACTCTCTTTCTGAGTATGCACATGGCCCTGTGATGTCATTGCCTGGTGCTGCACTACTCCTTTCTGAGCATGCTCAGCTCTGGGGTGATGCTGGGGCAAGTTGGCTTGTGTGACTGCAGAGAGGGCACTGTGTGCCCACTGAGGCACTCATGCCATAGGTTCGCCATCACTGTTCTATAGGTTTAATTTTATTTTTTCTCTCATTAAAATTACAATTTGGTGGCAATTTTGGAGTTCCTTGGGGGAGGTGCTTATAAGGCAAGATTGTTAGATTTCTAGAATGTCTCTAGAGCAGTTTCTTAGTTCAGCCATTTCAAACTTGGCAATTTAAAATATGTAGACTTCAATTCCCAGAATTCTATACATTTTAAAGTTACCAAGTTTGAAAAACACAATTTTAGAGTGTCATATTGGGTTCTTCTGATAAAAATGAACCTATAACCTCCTTTTTATTTATATGTGTTGACGTTCATTTATTAGTACATACATCTTTGATACTGCAGCTGTTTGGCCATTATATTAACTTGCAGAATTTATAATAACAATAATGGTGTCTGTATAACTAGAAAAAATATGACTTGTCCAAGGAAACTTTAAATTATAATATCTATTCTTGTACCATTAGATCTTGTAAATCATGAGACAGGCTACAGATTTTCTTCCTCTCCCAATTCTAAGGTTTTATCTTTTCAGCAAGTTTGTTGCAAGCTCATCTTTTATTTGTATAGTCAACATCACATGGCTATGCATTTTTATTACTCTGTTACACTTCAGTAAAAAGTGAAAGGAACAAGAGAAAAAGGGCCATGACAGCAATCAATGAAATAATGAAAAAGTAAATAAATCAGGCAGTAGAAGATAGAAAAGCAGAAGACGTCTCTGAAACAAAGACATCAAATTTGGCCAGATTAAAAAATTATCCAGATGTTAAAATGCCTGAGCAAAACCTATGCCTGATGTTGAGTTTAAACAGCATTAGGGAAAGCTTTGCAAGGAAGATTTTCTGTAATTAAAAAGATCTGCTGCCTCCCAGTTATATTGTTGTAAATTGTTTTGTGCAGTGCTGCCTTTATAAAGAATAAGCAGATTTAAACTATTGCAAAATGAAGACTGTTGCCTAGGATGTCAGAATATTTCAAATATCTGTCATTTATTGTTCCGCCTGATTCCTTGCTATTATTTGGCACTTATAATCCTATGTCTTCTGTGTCTCTTCATTTGCAAGTGTTTTTTTCACTTAGAATCAGAGGAAGCTATCTTAAACAAGGCCTGTTTATTTGCCCATCTTGTCGGTGTTAGCCTCCCCAAGATCATTCTCCAAAGTCAAAGAGGGACTTTTCTATCTCATACCAGATTCACTAAGTGCAGATGTCAGGAACTGAACCTCTCCCGCACACAAAGCAACTGCTTTGTCACTGAGCCAAATATGCTGTTTTTTATTGTTTTACTGACTTTGTGGCGAAACTATGCAAGGGCTTCAAGGAAAGGAAGTATGAGGGGGAAAACAGAAACAAACATTTATTTTTGACTAAGTTTTTTAAAAAAACAGATGGTTTGCTAGGCTTGGCTGAAAAAGTATGTGCTCTTCATATTTATAGCACCAAACTGTTTGGGCTCAGAGGTCCTGCTCAGTTCCCCAGCTTTTTTAAACCCCTGTACTTTAACACCACTCACTCTGACAAGCTTCTTGAATCTAAAAAGGCATTTAGCAACATCTCTCCCTCTTGCTCCCTGCCCACAAAACGCTGAAATACATTTTCACAAATCTATATTGAGAAAAATGTTTACGTATGTCATCAGATACATGCAAAAGCAAACTTGGATGCTGAGTTCTGGTTGATATGGAGACTGATAAATAAAGCATTGGAAGACCTGGGGGAGGCTCAGAAACTAAACAAAAATGTTTTGAGAAAAGTAGCCAACAAACCCTGTTTTTCAAAAAAATCATCATTAGGACTAAACGCAGCTCATTTAAGAGAAGCACAAAGTGAGTGGCTGCATCAAGCATCATAAAACTTTTGGGGGGGCTCGCCTCACACATCCCTCCTCCCCTGTGTCCCTGCTATGTTTCAGGTTGAACTAGCAGTTTCATGCACTTGTGTCTCTTCCCAACGACGGATACTATGGGTTGAGAAAGGAAAACATTCTGCTCTATTGCCAGATTCTTGTTGAGAAGCACCCCCTCTTTTTATGCTGGATTGTGCAGTCCAAGCTACCTCTTCCAATATCTCTGATGGGACCTATCTTGAAGACTAGGATTGCCATATATGGCATTCTTCATTCTGGATTACCACTAGATGGCAAAAATAGAGATACATCTGGATTTTTACTAGAAAGAGTATTGGTTATCCAAAGTACCAAACTAAAAATTTCATTTCATTCAAATGGTCAAAGGACAAAGATTTGCATCAAAGAGTAGAAAAAATTACCGTCATAGATAGTGGTGACAGAGAGAATAGAATAGAATAGAATAGAATTCTTTATTGAGCAAGTGAGATTGGACTCACACAAGGAATTCGTCTCCAATGCATATGCTGTCAATGTACATATACATTACAAGTGATAAATTCTGGTCATAATCATAGAATACATTCATCATATCATAAAATACATTCATCATGTCATAAGATACATTTGTGTGATAGGCATAGAATAGTCATAGAATTCTAGTTAAGCAATCTACAAGTCATACCAGGATATAAATAAAACAACTACTATAGATTGTTGGATACAAGCAGCAGGAATTGTCAAAAAAATAAGAGAATAGGTAACAGGCAATAGGAAAGATGAGAAGGATAAAGAAAAGGACTCTTTTCAACATTGTGCTAAATTGATTCTTTAGACAATGGTAGAAAAATACATCTATATCCATAGTAATCTGAATAAGCTTTGCGAGTACTCATCTAAACAGCACTCTTTATTGTTATGAGTCTATTTTTCTTGTAGGTGCTTTGGAAAGTAGCCACTTTCACCTTGTCTTCTTTTCTTGACCTATCTTAATGACCATCTTGGCCCTTGAGTCAGAAACCTCCCACTCATCCTTTGGTTCTGAAGAGGAATCATCAAGGGAGTGGGGGACTGAGAAATATAGGTGGATTGTTAAGCAGTGGGAATCTCATGTAAGGAGCTCTGAGGTGCATGGGAGAAAGCCCAGCACAAGCCAGAGGAGTTGGGAGAGGGTTTGGGAGGCTCCGGGTAGGCCACACACACTGTGTCCTGTGACCCTGCCCCCACTGCTACGCCACTGCCCAGGACTAGCAGTGAGCCCAGCAGTAGCCGGCCAAACATCGTTCCTCATCCCATTTCCAGCCTGATGCACTTGATGAAGGCAACAGAATCCACAGGTAGTACAGGTAGTCCTTAACTTATGAACACAATTGAGCCCAAAATTTATGTTAAGTGAGATAGTTGCTAAGTGGATTTTGCCCTGTTTTATGCCTTTTCTTGCCATAGTCGTTAAGTAAATCACTGCAGTTGTTTTTAAGTGAGTAGCATGATTATTAAGTGAATCCAGCTTCCCCATTTATTTTTACTTGTCAGAAGGCCGCAAAAGGTGATCACATGACCTCTTGACACTGCAACTGCCATAAATATGTGCCAAGCATCTGCATTTCAATCGTGGGGATGCTGCAGTGGTCGCAAATGTGATAAAGGGTTCTAAGTTACTTTTTTCAGTGCCGTTACAGCTTTGAATGGTCACTAAATGAACTGTTGTGAGTCAGGGACTACCCGAATAGACAGGCATGCAGGTAGAGATGATCCAGTTGCCACTTGGATTTGGACTTGGAAAAATCTTTGGACAGAGTCCCCCACAAAAGATCCTTCAATAAGCTTAGGACTTGGAGAAAAGACAAGAGACCCCCATGTGTAAGCAACTGACTGAAGGGCAGCAAACCTGGTAGGAATTATTAGAGTGTTTGATGAGAACTTGATAGAAGAGAAGGAAAGGAAGAGGAAGAAACATACACACACAGTCCACGTAATTACATATAAAACTTCAATGGGGGGGTATAGCAGTGACCTCATAATTAGATGTCCAATTCAGCTATCCAGGTGATTGCCTCTGGCATTGTTTCATGCAGATCTTCTAGGAAACCAAAGAATCCATATTGTGGGCAATCTTGCACAATGTGTTTAATTCTAATATCTAATTCTGTTCCATGCTGACCAGAGTGAAGCGGGTCAAAACCAGGTGGTTTGGTAAAAGGATCTCTAATGGTGAGGACACAAGAAGATAACATTCCTCCCTCCCGGCTTTCTCAGTGTTAAACTGAGTAGATGCTAAGTTAATAGCTGTTTTCCAAGCTGACCTATAGGATTTCAATCTTGTGATGGGCTGTGCATTGCCTTGGTGAATAGGGAGGGCCTTGTTGTTCAGTATCCTTGACCATAGCCAAATAAGAGCTCATTGTCTTCTAATGTGGTATAAGACTGCTAAATACTGGTAACCCATGCGCAGGAGTGGGGTGCAATGTGCCAGAGCTGATAAGTGTTGTCTGGCAGAGTTGAACACTGACCATTTGGATTTGGGTGCTGTTAAGCTACACAATGGCACAACATTCAGCTGTGGAATAAACCAAAGCCAAGGCTATTCTTCGTAGGGTCTTGGCATCAGCACCCCAAGCTGTTCCAGCCAGTCTGTTCAGTAAATTGTTGCAGATTTTCAATTTTGCGGCTGTTTTCCTAGGTGGTGTTGGAAGGTTAGTGATCTGTCCAGTGTTACAGCCAGGTACTTCAAAGAGCTGTTACATTGCAAAATATGGTTCCAGAATTTCATTGAAGGCTGTTAATTCACATACCTATTAGTTGCCCACGTCTGTATCATTCCTTAAGCTGCATGTGCTCCATGGGCAGTGCTAATTGGGTGACAACCGACCAGATGCAGCCATGCTGCCTTTTTGGGCCTCATGGCTGAGATGAACAAAAGTGCCTAAAATTAACCTGGTACGAATAAATCAATTATAAGATATTTATTATATTTGCATCAGATTTACTCCTTAAATTTAAGAGGACTTTCACATGGAACTTATATGTGCTTAATTGCTTTGCGCAAATGTCATTTACATAAGTGGCATAATTACACAAAGGATATGCATTGAAGCAAGTGATATAAATTCAGATTTAATGGACGCTCAGGTTTAACAGACATCCCTTCCTCCAAATAGTATTTTAAAGTGAGTTTGTACATAGTTGTTTTTAAAAAGAAAAGACTATACTTTGTATACAACCGGTAATTAATCCTTGAATTGTTTTGCCCTTGAGTTCCGTTTCCAGCGGAAAGAGCCCACTGAGAGCTATTTCGTTTTTGAATAATTGAATAAGATTTTGTGATGTCTCTGTTCCTCATTTGCCAAAGTGATGTGGATAAGACAATTCAGCAGTGTGATATTTCTCTCTTGTCAAATACAGAAGGGACCCACTGATATCTAATAGACTAATGGATACAAAGCTTTTTATGTTTCTTCAGGCTTTGTTCCAAATATTACCACAGCTAACTTTTCCTCTGTGATTTGTGATCAGAAACAATCTTTTTCAGGTCTTCATCAGGTTTTCTGTGTTCTAGAAAAAAGGGCCTTCGAGAAGAGAGGCATATATGTGTACACACACAAACACACGCACAAATCCACACCCTTACCATCTATTTAAGCCTTGTTGATGCCATCTAATAGCAAAGGGACTTGGAACAGCTATATATGCATGTAAGATAACAAAAAATTGTTATGTTCAAAAGTGGAAATGTTCAACACTATCCATAACGGAGGAATGATTGATGAGATTGACGAAGCCTGCACAGATGGCTAAATTAACTTCTTTGAATAAAGAATAGATAATATATACATTTGCGGTGACTGGAAACCAGTTAGACTTTTTGCATGAAACAGAAAAAAAATACACTTATGACTTGTTTTGATGATTAGGGGGAAAATGGATAATAGAAGAGTTTTTTTATCATCATAAGTAAGTTCGTAATGATATTTATATTTGCTGCAAAGAAAAGCGGAAGCTTCTTTCTATTTGTTTTTATCTTTTCTGCATTTTCATTTTTCTTTTTCTGTCACTCTTCCGTATTAGTTCATGTTAGGTTTTTATATTCTTTTTAAAACTTAATCAAATTTACACTTTAAAAAATGTAAAAAATGTGAACTTAATAATTTCATTCTGTGATCAAAGCATTATTGATTTTTCCTCTTCCCTGAAACTTTAGTGTTCTTCCCATTTTCTGAATATTTTTTTTGTGGAGCTGTATGAGAATAGCTGAAAATTATATCCCTTCCTATTTCATTTGTAGAAGCTTTTCATCACTGAAGGAATGAAAGATCTGCTCTGTGTCAGTTTGTTACAACCTAAAAGCAATCTTGTTTCCTTTACAAGTAATACTGTGAGCTATTTATTTTACAGTGCTCCCTTGCTGAATATTTGGTAGACTTATCACGAAGCATACAATATGATTTTAAAAGCTGTATCAAGACAAAACTTTTCAAGTTGGGCATTCTACTCCAAGTTGTAGTTGGATTCAAGTGCTTTAGCAGCTGTTGTCGTTTGTAGCCTATTTTTGGACCCAATTCTGTGTGCAGATTATGTCAGGATAGAGGAGTATTCTCATGTCTATAATCCCAGAAACAAAATAACATTCGATCTGTAGAAAATAAGAGCTAGGATGTTTCTGTTCCCATTTTATTGTAGAATTCCATTGCAGCAGTAGAAATAAATGCTTAGATTACTGTATCACATCTCTTCAAAATCCTATCGTTATTCCTGCTCCATTCTCTGGACTGCTATTGGAAGCAGTTTCAATCTGGGTGCATTAATAGGTGCAATTATATTTCTTTATCCCCTATGCCAGTGATGGCGAACCTCTTAGAGATCGAGTGCCCAAACTGCAACCCAAAAGCCACTTATTTATCACAAACTGCCAACACGGCAACACATGTCCTCCCGTGATCGTCGGTGCCCCTCCCCAGTATGGCCCTCCCTGCCTGTGGCTTACACGAGCTTGCCACAGGCCTTCCGGCAGTCTACCCCAGCTTCTGTGGTCCGCTGTGAGCTATGATCCCCTCTAATCTAGCTCCTCTCCTCTCTCACCTTCGTCACAGACTCCATGCCACATTTGAGCCACCCGCTTTACCGCAGAGAGGGGAGCAAGGAAGTGCTCCCATTGAGCTGCTGGGCAGAGGGACGAATGATATCAGAAATGTCCTCAGGCACACATGGAAAGGGGGAGGAGAGCCTGACGTCCCTCTGGCTTTCTAATAAAGAATTCTGAACTAGGGCAACGGTGTGCATGCCCACAAAGAGGGCTCTGAGTGCCGACTCTGGCACCTGTGCCATAGGTTCACCACCACTGCCCTATGCCATTTTTTTATTGTTGTATTGGTTAGTCGCAAATGTTGTGGCTGACCGGAGATCAATTTTCCATTTGTATCATTAGAAAACGGTAACATTTTTAAAAACATGACTACTGAGCCATAGGAGTTTAAGGATGTTGGTGGTGATTTTTAGCACAAATGTTGGTTCAGTATTTTTCCTCCTGAGTGGATAATAAGAAATTCAGAATGGTATTACATTGATGAAGTTTATTAAGCTCATCACAAAAGAGCTAACCTATTGCATGAACATGGACCAAGAAAGAGTCCTCTGACTTAGCAAAAATCCTGCCATTGAGAAGAACATAGGAAGAGTCCAAGTGGATCATCCTGTTTCCTGCAGTAATAAAACAGTTTTATGGACAGGCAATAAATATGAGAGCAGGCCACTGGTACCTGTAGGATTACATTTAGTCCCCGTCCTTTTTTTTGAGACCCTCAGAGCCTACTCTGATTATTATTGCTGAAAACTGTGCACAGTGTATGGGCATTCTGGTGTTGAAAACAAATGGAAATTATATTACACTGTTCTCTTCCCTGAATTTCCAAGGCTAACCTTCCAGGTTCCCTGGAGAGCAAAATTTCCTGTTGGTTTCCTTACCAATACACTGTTTTCTGGTGACCCCATGGCAGCGCTGAAGAAAAGGCCCTTCCAAATTATGGACTCTTCCATCCAAACATTCAGGTGTGCAAAGGCTTCAATTTCTCGCAGTCCTCCCGCCTCATGAGCTTGTTTTAGATGACAGTCCCATAATTATCATTAAAACGTGATTGTCTTCTCTTAGGCTCCCATGGGGAGCTTCTACTCTCTTGGGTTTCTGCCAAGTGGAGTGCTTTGTTGTTCAAAAATAATTCTCACTATTGATGTGTCATCCACGTGAATGAGTGCCAGGTGTAGTTTGGGCTTCAGAGGATGTTTATTTAAAGATAAGCACATCTGCCAAAGGTACCTGAGTTTCTATAGGGTATCAGAATAGAGATAAACCGGAGTGCCGGATACTTAGGAATACAAACCGTTGAAGACACATTCAATGTTTTATCAACTTTTGCTTTTAGCTGAATGCACAGCCTTTACACTGTATAAAATTGATGTCCTTGAGTTTTCAGGACAGTGATAGAGAGAAGTAGGTTGTACTATGCAAAGCCAGAGCATAAGGGGACAGGCTGGGTTGTCCACCTGTCTGGATGAAACAAAAGGCTTAATATACCTTAGAGTAGTTAACACAAATATTTTTTATCTGCCCCTCTGGGTATAGTTTAAAGAAAAAAATGATTCTTTTTCCAGATGCTTATTTCTGAGATGGTAATTTTATTTTTTTAATTTGTATTTTATTTATTTATTTAGTCAAGCATATATGAGAAAAACAACAACAAAAACAAGTATAAGTAAAAACATACTATATAAACATATAAATGAGTACAAATAAAGGGGACAATAGACACTAGTGCACTTATGCACACCCCTTTTACAGACCTCTTAGAAGTAGAGTGAGGTTCACTGTAGACAGTTTAAGGGTAAATTTATTAGGGTTTGAGGATGTAACAACTTCATCAGATAGGGAGTTCCAGGCATTGACCACTCTGTTACTAAAGTCATATTTTCTGCAATCAAGTCTGGATCGGTTCACTTTGAGTTT
>JANHFO010003931.1:67502-82069 GCA_032468095.1 Pareas carinatus
GCCGACATTGTCTGGCTGACGGCACCCTGAGAAGGCCCTCTCTGTGGGAACGGACTGGGCGGTGGGAGGTATTGGCTTCATGCTCAACAGAAAGCATCAAAAAAGAACAATTCTGATATGAAAACTTTGACAACCCTGATATCCATGCAGCTACTATTATACACCAATCACGACTTGGTTTCCTCTCTACATCAACACCAGTCAAGCATGGATAGAATATTTTCACTCACAGAAAAGGGGAAATGACCATACAGTGTTTTCTATATCTACTCACATATACTATAACACAATCTATCATAGAGTCATGAAGGATTTTTGGGGGGGGGCTTAGAAGTAATCTAGTGCAGTCCTCTGCTCATGCAGGATCCACTAGATCATTTCTGATTGATCACTGTCCAGACTTCTTCTTGAAGATCCCTAACAGGAGAACACGCCGCAGTTGCACGGGCTCAGAGCACACATACAGACAGTTACCCTTGCTATCCAGCCTGGACCATCTTCCTTGTGATTTTAAATCTTTGGATCTGGTCCTGCCCTCTGCGGCAATAGTGAATGAGTCCACTTCCTCTTCTGTGTGATAAGTCTTTCAAATGTTTCAAGACTGTCTTCAAGATTGGTATCTTCCCTTCGATCATCTTTTCTATAGGCTACATACCCACATCTTTTAATTGTTCCTCAAAAGGCTTGCTTTCCAGATGCTTCACCATCTTGGTACACTTTGTCTAGATATCCTTTCTGAGCTATAGTGCCCAGAACTGAATGCAATTGTCCAAATGGGATCTGAGCAGAGTAGAGTGGAATGATTACTCCCCATGATCTGATTCTATGCTCTTATTAATGCATCCCAGGTAGCATTTGCCTTTTTTAGCAGCTGTGTCACATTGCTGACTCATGTTTAACTTAAAGCCAACCACAATCCCTTCCATATGTATTACTGCCAAGTCATGTCTCTCCCATTCTGTATTAATATCTTACTTTTTCCTTCTATCCAGGTAGAAAGGTATACAGAGGCTTCACAGACTGCACGTATGTTTTTTCACCATTTCAAGGAAATCTTAATGGAAAAATGTATATTTTTCAAGGGTCACTTACCAATACCCCAGATGTTGATATTAAAACTAGGGTGTGTTCATTGACATGCTGCTTTTCTAGATATGATTTGGACTTTGAAAGGACCCCGTGTTTGCAATGAAAATTCAGCTTCCCATCAGGGCTGATATCTACTAAAAAAAGAGCACATCTCCAACGAATAGACCCCAACATTACAGCAAGACGTTTTACTCTAATAAAAAAGTGTGTTGCTTAGCGTCAGGTCTGCGTGGTCCCTAGGTTGAGACTGAAGGGCCAAAATGGAAGTAGGTTACTCTCTTCTGTATTCAGAAAAATCCAGGTGCCTCATAAATAAAAAAGCCAGACCCCAACATATCAGTAAAAATCATAAGAGTAAACTTCATTGTAGCCTGCTGTTGCAAGAGAGATTATGTAAACAAAAGGCAGTGAAATGTAAAACATGAAGATTGCTGTAAAAGAAAGAGAAGGTGGGAGGGGGAAAGGGAGAGAGAGAAGCCACATACATAGCTAGGTACTGAGATTAGCTTTCTGTAATTATTCCCTCCTATGCAAAGCATAGAGGTCATTTGAAGAGCAAAGTACTGTCACACACCTCATTTTTCAAGCAGCCCTGCAAGACAGCATGTGACACAGGTTACCTGTGCACAGGTTACCTGTGCCTTTATAAATGTAATGTTATTCCAGGAAAGAATCCAGTAGTGGGTTATACTACAGGCCTTCAACTTGCAACCATTCATTTAATAACCAAAGTTACAATAGCACTGGAAAAAGTTGCAACCTGTCTGTGCACTTACAACTATCGCATCATCCCTGCGACAAAATTCAGGCACTTGCATTTTGGCTACTCGCATGTATTTACGATGGCAGCAACATCCTGGGGTCATGTGATCACCATTTGCACCCTTCCCAGGGGAATTTCAGAAGGAGACGCAATGGAGGAAGCCAAATTTAACCGCCACAGCATAAAAAGTTGTAAAAACAGCTACAATTCATTTAACAACTGCATTGCTTAATGATGGAAGTTCTGATCCCAATTATGGTCGTAAATTGGGGATTACTTATAGAGCAAATGGAAGCTATTTTATTTCCTTGCTAATTATTGACTCTTACAGAACACTGTTTTTCTAAAATTTTACAATGAGCAGGAAATAGTAAGTAAATTATTTATTTTGGTTCAACGACCAAATAATAATAGTATCAAGACAAACCCAAAAAGAGTTAAGTATGGGACAAGCAATAAAAGGACTAAGAGAAAGCAGAAAATACCACCTCTTGAGTAACATTTGGTTATACTATAGAGATCACGTAGTATCACGTAGTATAATTCAGCAGACTATTCTTTATGTTAAGACTAAACCTTGGAACTAAAAGTAATATTTTGGCCGGGATAGTGACAAGCATCTAAACTGTCTGATTTGAAGCTTAGTCTTTTCCAGTTACATTTAAAGTAACTTGATAATCATCAGTTGCTTGAAGAGATTAAAAAACTAACTAAATCAGTAGTTGTGTTGCAGAGTAGTTCAGGAGTGATGACTCTTATTCTGGCAATATTTTACATGATATCTTTTTGTTGATGTCACTTTGTTTGGCTCCAAAATTTATTTTGTTCTGGAAAGAACAGCAGAATCAGATGTTGTTGTTGTGTTGTTGTTGTGTTGTTGTTGTTGTTTTTTGGGGGGAAGACTACAGAAATAAGAATGCAATTCAGAAGTTTTTATAATGGTAGGACCATCACTGTTTATGCGTTTTATACATAAATTTCTGAAAAGGATTACCATTTTAACCACTGAAATGTGAAGGTGTCTCTTGACTCAGAAAATCCATTTGTTTTGTCTCAAGATTTCAAACCGAAATAATGGTGGAAAGCGGTCTCTGTACTGGGCAGGACACCTGTCAAAACCCATTTTTCTCGTGTAAACAAAGCAATGTAAAACAAAAAACCACAGGTGTAGATTCTCAGAGTGATCTTCAAGATGATAGCTTCGACATGCAGCGTTTTCAATAACGTTTTTAAAAAATTAAAGGAACTTTTGTTCAGAAATGTATACTTTACTGAGAAAATTATTAAAAAATAAATTCTGATATACGCCAAAAGCAAACAAGAATTAAGGAATTTGCCTGAGATTCTTTTCCTCAGTTTTGACTTTTATGCTGACTAAAAGCAAAGCAATTAATAAATCCTGTAAATGAATTGACAGTTCTTTTTATGAACATTCCTGCTATCATTCTGTCCCTTTGTTTCTAATTAACTTTTGGCATCTTGAATTCCCAGCAGAGCTGAAAGCAGAAATGGACAAGACATTGAATTGCTATTTGCAAGGAAGTCATGATAATATTTAAGCAAATACATATTTTTATTTCAGATCTTTGAAAATTCTACATAATTCTAGTGCTTCTCTAAAGTTTCCTTAATTATGGAATGTACACCTAATGCATTCCTCCTTAAGGCAATAGAAATGCCTTTGTATGAGAGTTTTCAAAACACACACACACAGAGAGAAAAACATCCTTGACCTTCTGTTACTTACTTAACAAGCTAAAACAGTTGTTAGAAAGTACCTTTATGTACTCATGCGAAGAAATAATTATACTATGAGGAAAGAAAAACTAGAACAACCCATGGTTTTAGAAATGAAATTTCTGTGTCTGGGAGAAGAAGCCACCAAAGGATTAATTATTTATTTGTTTGTTTGTTCATATTTATATGCCATCCCTCTCCATGAACTCAGGGCGACTTACAATAAAACAATATTAAAAATTACATGGATAACAATAACAAATAAATAGAATTAAATTACAAGTAAAAATATAACTACAAATAAAACGTAAAGACACATTCACACACCATTCATACTTGGGTCTCGTAAGAACAATAACCTCAAGGTTGCCGAATAGCCAGGTCTTCAAAGCTTTACAAAAAGCCCCTAGTCACAGCAGTCAGATGGTGGTCTAATTTTGGCTGTGAGTCAAGTAGGACACTCAGATTGCGAACCCTTTCTGAGGGAGACAATTTCTCTCCCCCTAGAACTAAGCATGAACAGTCAGTATGATCCTTAGGAGACAATATCCACAGCCACTCGGTCTTGTCTGAGTTAAGTCTGAGTCTGTTGACCTCTAACAGCCTTCAGGCAACGGCACATCACATCCACTGCTTCACTGAATTGACGCGGGGTGGAGATATAAAGCTATGTATCGTCAGCATATTGCTAATATCTCACCCCGAATCATTGGATAATCTCACCCAGTGGCTTCATGACTAGGACGAGAGAGAGGACAAAACCTTGAGGTTCCCTGCAGACAAGGGGTCTAGGGGTCAATCTCTGTCCCCCCGTCAACACCGACTGTGAACGACCAGAGAGATAGGATGAGAACCATCGCAAAACGGTGCCTCCTATTCCTAGCTCTCTTAGTCATTTTAGAAGGCTATCATGGTCAATGGTATCGAAGGCTGTTGAGAGGTCAAGTAGCACCAGAATAGAAGAGTGACCCTCATCTCGGGCTCCCCAGAGATCCATCAATGTGACCAGAGCAGTTTCTGTACTGTAGCGAGACCTGAAACCGGAGTGAAAAGGGTTTAGGTAATCTGCTTCATCCAAAGACCATAGGAGTTGCATTACCACCACTTTCTCTACAACCTTTCCCAAAAAGGATAAGTTAGAGACTGGATGAAATTTTTTTAGTTCTGCTGGATCCAGGGACAGCTTCTTAAGGAGGGGTCTTACAACCACTTCCTTTAAAGGTTGCGGGAAGGACCACTCACTCAGAGTCGCATTGATTAACGCCTGGATCCAGCCTAGTGAAATCTCCCTACTAGCTGAAACCAGCCAGGAGGGGCACGGGTCCAGTAAACAAGTGGAGGTACTCATCGCCCCTACAGCTTTGTCCACTTCATCAGGAGTCACTGGCTCAAACTCTTCCCACACAATAGGATTAAGAACTGCCCCTGTCATCTCACTAGATTCAGCCCAATCAGAGTCCAGGTCCATCCGAATCTGGGTGATTTTATTCGACAAAAACTGTGCAAATTCCTCAGCTCTACCCTGTAAGGGCTGTTCTGCTCCCTCAACAGTAAGAAGGGAGCGAGTTACCTTAAACAAAGCGGCTGAGCGAGATTCTGCGAACGCAATAAGGATGGGAAAATATGAGTATTTTGTTGCCTGTATTGCCACCAAATAAGTCCTAATAAAGGATCTTACCAGTGTTCGATCAGATTATCTCTTACTTGATGTTACTGTGGAACTACCTTGCCTTTTAAATTTGCCTGTCCCAAGAAAACTTCAGAAAGCAAATAAACAAGCACCTTAGGTAGCATCCATTTAATTTTTTAAATTTCCAAATTGCTCCAGTTTGGGAATGCAGCACAATCATGCCTGCCCTGTAATCTTGAAAATAAATAGTGACCTTTATGAATTTCCAATTAAACTGCTAATGTAAAAAGTATCTGATCCATAGACTATCCGACAATATAGTTCATCTTGTCATTGGTTAACTATCCCTTTCAAAACTAACAAAGTGTTGAGACTGCTTATTATAAGTGGAGTTGTATAGAGCACAAACTGAATTTTGTTACTTCATCAGAAATCCAAATTCTTGCCTGAAATCTTGAAGCATTCTGCACTTTGCAAAAGATTAAACATTACCATAAAAAGGTATTAAGCACCCCGCCAAAAAAAGAGCATTCTTTATTACCTTTCTCTCATATAGCATAATGTATTATACAATTCCTGTCCTAAAATTGTTAGGGAATAAAATGTGCTAGTACAGTGGTGGTGAACCTATGGCATTCATGCCAGAGGCAGCACTCAAAGCCCCCTCTGTGGGTACGTGTGCCATAACCCCAGCCCAGATTTCTTTACAAGAAAGCCAGAGGGACGCAGGACTCCCCTCCCCTTCTCCATGCACCTGATAACATTTCTGACATCACCTGTCCCTCTGCCCAGCAGCCCAATGGGAGCACTTCCTCCCTCCCCTGTCTGGGGTAAGGGGGGGCAGCTGAAATGTGGCATGGAGTCTGTGACGAAGGTGAAAGGAGAGGAGATAGGTTGGAGAGGCGCATAGCTCACTGTGAGCCACAGAATCTGGGGTGGGCCACCAGAAGGCCCGTGGCAAGCTCGTGTAGATCATGAGTGGGGCGGTGGGCACAGGAGGGTCACCAATGGCCATGGGGGTTGCGTGTTGCCGTGTTGGTAATTTGTGATAAATAAGTGACTTTTGGGTTGCAGTTTGGGAATTCGATCTCTAAAAGGTTTGCCATCACTATGCTAGTACCTCATCTGTGAACTCAGATTAAAACATATTTCCTTTATTTATGACAATAGAGCCTTTTATTTCAATGTGAACCACTAAAGAACAACCATTTTTCATTGGGATATATAGTAGGAGACTCACAAGAGTTTACGGCAGTAAAAAAACAGGAAGAGTCTAGTAGCTTCTGCTAACATATTTTATTAGAAGACATATGTAAGTTTTCATCAGCTGGAGTTCACTTCACCGGGTGGTTCTGGGAAGTTAACTTTTTCCTTTCCTCCCGAGACAGAAATGGCAATTTTTTTTCATAAGTATAAAAGTCTCCTTTCATTCTGTTGTTTTCTTTGCAGAAAGAAAATACTATTTTCATGTATTGATGAGATATAGTCCAGAACAGTTCTCTAACTGATAGCATAAGAGTTTCACTTAAATAAAAACCTGAAATGCAAACTGATAAGTCCATCTAGAGATGGATGATTGAGTTGGTTCTCTGCCATGTTTCTGCCTGGTTTTATTGCTGTTTGTTTGAGAGACTCCATTTCCCATCTTAAGCAGGCATCTCACCAAATGCAATTATCACTAAAAGGCAACAAGATAAAAAGCAGAATAAGTGGCTATGTGAAAATCTCTTTCTATATCAGCCTAAGGAAAACCGCACAGAAAGGCCTCTGAAAATTGAGTTAACTAGTTTAATCCTTTCAAAAGATTAGGCACTTCGATAGTTGTTTCCTGCTGGGGACAGCATGGAGAGAAAGGAGGAAGTGTTAGTAGATAATGCCTAACACTAATAAGCTTGGACTGACCTCTCAGGTTATTTCCTCAGCAGATGAAATAGCTGATTGACCTTTGTCTCCTCTGAGAAAAGCAGAGTCCGGATTGCTTAATTCTGAATGCAAAACTCCAGGGAGTTCTTTGTCACATACACATATATGCACACTTACAATCTGGAAGGAGGCCCTGGCAAGCAATTTATAGTTACTGAGAAAATGACAAAAATGTGCACTTGTCACTAGCAACTCTATATTTTTTGGATTTTAATCATTTTTTTTCCACCCACACGTTCCATCTACTGGAAAACAACTGGCCAACATGATTGACTGCAACTAAAAGACTGCATATTTCTGAAAAGTACTTTCAGGTAAAATTAGTATGGAAACCAATTTGATGTGATAGCTAAGTTGTTGGTCTATCCCCAAATTTCACTGTGGACATTTGGTCAATTATCCTACTTGTCAAGCACAGGAAAAATCAGAATGTCCAGGCAGTTCAAATGAATATAAAAGTTTATTGCAAGCTTATGCTCTCTACAAGAATGTGAACTACTAATAGTCCAAGCAAATTGGTGGTCGATAAGTGTCAGTGGAATTCAAGGTGGGCTGGACTTAGACCTCTTGTGGGCATGAAGGGACTCGAGACTGATGAAGTGTTTAACCTCTCCTTCAGGCTCAGCCTGGTTATTCCCTACACTATCACAATGAGCAATCTACCTCAGAAGGTTATAGCTGAAGGAATAAAATGGAGGGAGGATCTTGTACATCCTAATAACTGGTTTAATCTGTGAAGACTAATTTAATCAAGCTATTTTTTTAAGGGGCTGCCATGATCACCATCTCTAGTATAGTGTTGCAATTTACCAGTGCCGCCTTCTAGGGTTGATATGGCTTCTCCGTGGTAATTTTATTTTCCTCATGCTTTCAGGGCTTCACATTCTTTCACTCCCTTTGTGGATTACTCTTACCTTTACCCTTTCCCTTTCAACCTTACCAGAAAGCATGACTGTACCAGTTGTTCCTTTTTGCACTAATAATACTCTAAGGGTTGTTGAAGCAAGTGATCCTTCTATATCAAGATGGTACTCCCCTGGAGGGACTGTAGACTATAAGTTAGTGAATATTTAGCATTGAGCGATGCAAATTCTATAATGAAAAAACAATTTGAAGACCTTTCTAAATTCTACAAATGAACAAATGTGCATGATTTATTTTAAACTGTGCTAGCTCTGATTGCCCCAGGAAAGCAAAATGAGTCACATAAGCTTTGAAGCTCCATGTCAGCATCTTAAATTCCTATTGATAGAGTTGCACGTTTTTCACATCCCACTTACCCTTTAGTGAACAATTCCTGCAGCCTACTGAGGTTGAGGATTCTCCCCCCTTTCTCTCACTCTTGAAAATACCAAGCAGGTATGTGGGCCTGAGGTGCTTACAAATCCCAGCACCTGTAGAAATGATCTCTCCCACCTTGGTCACTAATTGCAAAGAAAGATGGCTGCAGCTGCAGCTCCCAGAGGAAGATTGAAGCTTATATTTCCAAATATATTGGATGAAACACAAAGGCTAAATTAATATATTTTGCCCCACACATCTTGAACTTTAGAGATAGAGGGGGAGATTTTCTTTGTAATATTATTGAGCTTCCAAGACCCTCTGAAGGGTCCAAACTGGATAGGATTAAGACTAATTCAGAAACTTCCCCCACAGTTTAAAGAAGATTTTGGCTGACCTTCCACTTTATTTGAGAGGCTTAATGGATGTTAGAATGGGATCCCAACATTGCTAGGTCATGAAAACCCTTATTATTTCAAAGGTTTGGTTAACCGGCAAACCAAGTTCATTTGTTTTAATCCTGTTTATTATCCTTCCCTCTGCCTTTTCAGATTGTAGCAGAAGAACTAGAAACTTTAAAGAAGAAAATTATGTATAAATTAATACATTCCTTTGTCCCAAATACTATATGTGTGTGCATCAATTATTGATCTCCTGGAGCATGCACCTTACAGTGAGGTTATGGGAGATCAATGCAGCTATTCTTAATTAACAAGTAATACATTTTTAAAGTAATGTTTGGATTTTCTATAATGAGAAAAGAGATGAGAAGTTGAAAGAAGCTGTTGTACAGGGCATTCACATTGACAGAAAAAGGAGAAGGTGATAGAAGACAAGTTAAAGAGCTACTGTACTTTATGTTTAGAAACTGCCAAGAAGGACTGAATCATTCTAGAGATAGCATAAAATATGAACAAAAAAGAGAAGTTTGGGGTAATAGTTAAGCCTATACCACGTCAGACATAGGGACATAGGGACGATGTGGTGGCTCAGCAGTTAAAATGCTGGACCTGTTGACCAGAAAGCCAGCAGACCAGATTCAAGAACTGCCAACCTAGCAGTTTGAAAACATGCAAATGTGAGTAGATAAATAGGGAAGGTAGCAGTGCTCCATGACATCATACTGATCCCTTGACTGCAGAAATGTCTTTGGACAGCACTGGCTCAGTGGCCTTGAAACAGAAATTAGCACCTCCTCCTATAGTTGGCAAATCTGCAGGGACTCCTTACTTATGGCAAATATGTGTGGTTTGTAACTTCAAGCAAAAAACAAAAACAAAATCTAAGGCTCAAATACACAACTAAGAGTTACACAAATTATGAAATTTATGTGGTATGCATCATGATATATTCATCATGTAAATGGTATAAGTTGTGACAATGACATTTATTTAACGGATGATGTCATGTTAATAGAACACACATAGACATTCAATCACTTGAGGAATAATATTAGCAATCAACTACAGGGTAAACACAGCTGATATTTGCTAGCAGTCTTTTTCTACTTTTAAATCATACACACACTGTTGATAGAAAAACTATGTGGGAGTGGCTACAACATGAAAAAGATCTTGAACTGAATCTCAAAAACCTGAAGGGAAGTGAGAAACCATTCATTAATATCACCAGAAAATTACAAAATGGCTTGGCAGCAAGAAGGCAACTCTGTTGGGATTTGGTGACAATCTCCAGAGAAGAAACACTCTAGATCAGTGGTCACCAACCTTTTGGACCTCAGGACCACTAGATTCAGAATTTTAAATCCCGCGGACCACTAATATTAATTTTTTAAAAAGATACATTTGTAATATAACGATCAGAGAACTTCCATTTTATTAATATAAAAGGCACGTATTTAATATAACAAAATTAAAAAAGCTTATTTAATTATAACAAAATCATAAGTGATTATTTAATCATAAAATTCTTAAACGTTGTTTAATTGCGGCAAATTTATAAAAGTTAGTTTAATTATTACAAAATAACTGAAGTTACTTTAAGTATTACACATTTTAGTGTGATATTTGTTCCTGGTTGAGAGAGAGAGAGAGGGAATGAGAGAGAGACAGAGACAGAGACACACATAGAGAAAAAGAGAGAGACAGAGAGACAGACAAAGAGAAAGAGAGAGAGAGAATGAGACACACAGAGAGAGAATTAGAGACAGACACACATACACACAGAGAGAGAAAGAGGCAGAAGGAGAAAGAGAGAGAATGAGAGAGACAAAATGAAAGACAGACACAGAGAGAGAGAGAGAGAGAGAGAGAGACACACACACTCACAGGAACCATACAACTATACAAAAAATTCAAATAATCTCCAGATTTCTGGACCATCAAAATGTTCTCCCAGCCCACTGGTTGGCAACCACTGCTCTAGATCAGTGCTTTTCAACCTTTTTACAGATTGTACCACTCTTAGGACACGACAATATTCAAGTACCATCAGTGGCTTAGCAATGTGTCAAAAACTTGATGATCCCCCCCAAAAAGTAAAAAAGTAACAAAGTGCACCCACTTATCACACTTTTAATAGGAAATCTGTACTGTGCTGATCCAGCCTTCTTCCTCTCTCTCTCTTCTCTCTCTCTTTCACTTCCTGCTGGATTCTCCATCCACAGCGTCTTCTCCTTCCTTGATGCCTCTGCTTCTCACAGAAGCCTTTCTTCTTCTATTTCCTTATCTCTCTCAGACTTGCTCCACAGAATCTTCTCTTCTCCATCATGTTTTGCTCCCTCCCTCTTCCGCCAAAACTGCCTCCTTTTATATTCATTCGTCTCTCCCCCCCCCTTCTTTTCTCTTCTGGAAGACCACTATTCCCTGACTTTCTCACCCAATTAAGTTGCTGCTCCCGAGGATAGCAGTGGCAGCCCTGCACACGCCTGGGCTACAGTGTTGCCAAGGCTCTGGGATGCAGAATTGGCATGCTTGGCTCCAGCTGATTGGCGCTTCTGGCAGTGCAGATCAACTGGAGCCAAGTGCGCCAATTCTGCACTCTCAGCAGAACCTCAGCAATAACTCAGTTACAGCAAACTTTGCTCCAGGTATGTCTAGGGCTGCTGCTGCTGCTTCAGCTTATCTTCCCTACACTTCTCTGAAACTAGACAATGTGGACCACAGGTTGAAAAGACCTGCTCTCGATAGAGGGAATGTTCTTCTAACCAATGACCACCCACATTTCTTCTGAAGTCAATGCTGTAAAGCAGAGCCAGCAAAGCTTCTTTCAGGCATAGGGGAAATTCTGTAATACTGCATGGGAGGATATCCTCTGATACTTTGCAGAAAATCTGCTCCCAGCCTCTTCTGTTAATTAAATGTCAAGATATGATTTGCAAACAATATCTTAACCCTAAGATTACTTTAGGATAAATAAAAATGATACAAGTTTATTGCCAAAGTTTTGCAAGATTTCTGTTTCATACTGAAGAATGGGAGTAGCTATTAGTAAAACCGTGAACAGATATAGACTTTGCCAAGGAGACCAGTCTCCTCCCTTGTACCTCAAAAAAGCAGGAGGAAAAACGAAAGAGTTTTGTCACTATCAGTTTACCTGTAGATAGATGTCTTATTCACAAATATAATCCTTGGTGGAATTCTTAAGTTTAAACCTTAACCTTTATCTTTCTTCTAATAAATGCTAGTAATCAGAGCTCCTAAGTTCTTAGCCCTTGGTTTAGGAGCAAGTTCAACATGACAGCTTTGGGTACTCACTCAATAGAATGGGTTCCAGATTTCCATGGAGAACTTCTCAGTGAGTGAGAGTGACAGATTACTGGAAGTTATGGGAAATAGTTCCAAGTTTATTTTCTGAAAGAAAGCACAGTGGTCGGCAAAAGAAATTCTATCCCATCCTGTGTATGACATACTTCAGAACCTTAATTGGGAAATTTGGAAAGGAAAATAATTATGTACTAGATAATTCTGCTATTCAGTTTGCCTCTAAGAGAAATAAAGCAAGAGCTACAGCAGCATTCCCAGCAAGTTATTTAAGCTTAGAGAAGCTTACGAATGGTTACCAGGTGGTACAAGAGAAAAGACTAGTGGCCCTGCGAATCTTGACAGTTAGTAGTAACTTGTACAGAGATTCAGTAACAGTGTGTCATCTTGCACCACGAAGCACTCTAAACAGGAGTGAAAACCTTCTGACTTTAGCAGAGTACCACTTTGTAAATACAGGCAATCTTTATTTATTGACTACTGCCTTGAACAGCAACTGTTTGCAGTTATGATGATGATGAGGAAGTAACTTTGCAACCAATCCTTACATTTATGACCGCAGTCGCAAAGAAAATCTGAACTTGGATCATAAGCACTGTCACATTCATTTAATGATCGTTTATTTTAATAACCAAATTGCTGATCACAAATGTGGTCATTAAACAAGGACTACCTGCACAGAGACTGTGTGATGCCAATAGGAGTAAGTAATGAGAAAGATGAGAAGGATAATAGTAATACTACATGATTAGATATCCTTAGGTCTAAGACACTGCTGTGGGAATTCTGTGTTTAGCTGAGTGATGGCAGGGGGGTGGGGACTCTCTTCTGTTTAGTTTTAGCTGCCCATCTCACATACATGACTCTGAGTAGCATGGAAAGTTAAAAGCACAAAATCAATACAGCATAATAACCAAAAACATATATTTTTGTTTTTTTTAAGTAACAGCTGTTTTGCTACTGCACTTAATCCTTTCTCCCCATTAACTGCACTCCAAGATAGAAGCTTATAATCCTCCAGCTGACTGCCTTACAATCATGTTAGGTCATGATTCAGATGTCCTTTTCAGCTTCATTATTCATGAATTGGGATTTTAATAGTTAGAATGAGGCATGTTACTGGTTATATCAATTTTTAATCACTATATTTCAGTAAGTGAGAAATTGCTTGAGCTGAACTTTTATTCAAATAGATTCCTGTAACTATTTCCTAATTATATTATGCAAACAGTTTTGTTGGATCCTCTTAATGGTGAACGCTGTAGTTTGCAGTGTTGTCTGAAGTTTAAGATCAAAATATAGCTGTCAAAAGGTATAATTTAAAAGCATCATGCTAGATCTTTGCTATTGGATGTTCAATTGCTTCTATATCACCTCATGCTTGCACCAGCTCAACATCAGACACTATGATGTTTCCAAATTTCACCTAAAAGAAATCTCCTTGAAAAAAAAATGAGAAAGAATCATCCTCTTGTTTGGGACATCAAAATAAAGTCAATATTTTCCAAAATACAAAAATATCTTGCCTTAAGAATGTCAGTCAGTGGTTTCCCTTTTCACTCTTTTTTATAATGTTGCTACTTCGAAGCAGGAGTAAAAAGAAGAGATGCGTTTTCCTGGAGGAATAAATGTTGTCCTTTGACCTGTGCTGTACCATCCTCTTCCAAATACTATTCACTCAGAACTGCAAAGAATCTGTGGCCAGACAACCTTCATGGTGTAATAGACCTTCAAAGGGCCATACATCAGCTACCATCAGCATTTCTCCAGCCTGGCTTGCCTGCTACTGCATGTAATCATGACAGCATCGTTTGACAGTTAAGGGGTGACATGTCTTCAAATGAGCTGAAGCACTGCTGAGAATGAGAAACTTAAGAACCATCCTGGCAAACAAAAGAGACAGATGTGTCAGGCACTCCTAGAGTGGCTGGTTTAGTTCCACTGAGCTGTCTTACTTAACTGCGGGGAATTTTTACTCTGCTGTAGTTGATACAGTAGGGAGCAAAAGCTCCCCTACTTGAGTTGTTCTTGAGGAATAAGAGCTTTCAAAGCCTCCACCATTGCCAGCTTAAAACCTGGAAGGACAATATCCAATAGCCAGCTCCCCTGCAAATAATGGCCTTTGTGGGTGGTAAAGGAACCTTTCTATGTTTAAAAAAATCTCCCCCTTTCCTGGACTGGAATATTTAGACTCTGATTCCTTATTTCCAGCTGAAAACATTTCTGGTACCTAAACTGGAATGTTTGCAATATATTTTCAGCAGTATTTGCGAAATGTTAGAAGATGCAGATTATTCTGCAGAACCGTCACTGGACCCAGCTGATTTAAATAATTATCGTCCGGCCTCCAATCTTCCCTTTATTGCGAAGGTTGTTGAGAGTGTGGTGGCTCGTCAGTTCCCCATGTTCCTGGATGAAGCTG
>JANHFO010003931.1:87088-102179 GCA_032468095.1 Pareas carinatus
CATGCGGACAGTCACTCAAGCACTCGTCACGGCCCGTCTGGACTATTGTAATTCTCTCTACATGGGGCTCCCCTTGGCAGCATCCGGAAGCTCCAATTAGTGCAGAATCTGCCATTGAAATGAAAGTTTAAATTTATCCAGCAGTTCCTATAAGGAATGCCAAATATCCCAGTCATCATAAATACTGGATTAACTCTCCAAGTCAGGTAGTAAATCACCTCACATTTATGAGTGGACAGCAAATGGACCTCCACTGATACATCTGTCAGCCCATTAAATGTGGACAACGTACCTCAAAGCAGAATTGTAGGGGAAATCTGACTTTTTGGCAAATTGTTGCTCTTGGTAAATGAGAGATTCCTACCCGTAAAATGGTTCAACTCTACCTTGAGGATCTGTTCACAGATTAATTAGAGGAAGTCATTTTCTGCATCCTAAATTGATTGATTGATTCATTTATCTTTATAAACACTATATGTTTTTAGAATTCCATTCTGAGAGAGAAAATGGCAGGATTTTCATGCTTTTTTAAAAACACATGAAAACAAGCCAGATATGTTATTAAGTGTTCCTCACTTTTGTTTATCCTAGACTAATATTAAAACTTTATTTAGCTCCAATATCCTGCTATGTCTGTCTAAGAAAAAACAGCCTGGACTTGGATATAAAGCCCATTGATGCATCCTCAGTGCTGAAATATCTGCTCATCTCCTGGTGAGATTTTAGGGCAGGAAAGTTCTTTATTATGGTGTCACAATGCTAGATGAAATGGTGATTCGTGATCTTGTCAAGAAGAAATTCTGAAAATCTGACATAAGATAAAATCCCATAAAATACATACAGATCTCATAAACCAGATTATAGAAAACTCTGAATTAAAACTAGGAAACCTGAAATCGATTGACTTGTATTTAATGCAAGCTTAACCAAGTTCACTCTCCTTCAGTTTATCTGTAAACCAGAGCAGTTAGATGCTAATAGTTAAATGTTGTGATGAATTTAACAAATCCAAAAATGTGTTTAAATTTATATAGTTGGGGAAAGCATGTACAAAAATGCATACATTGAACTCCATGAGGATGCATTTTCTGAGGGAAAAAAATATGTCTTAGAAAAATTAAAGACAAATGTTGGACTGTTGAAACAGATCTCTTGATAAAATATGCATATTAGGAAAAGGACATGTAAAATATATCTACAGGAGAGAAAGTATGTACAGAAATATGTAATAAAGCAAAAACTCTGCCAGAATGTGCAGAATTTTCCTTTCTTGAACTTGGGGAAATAAGACATAATGAATTTAAAATGGGAAAACTAAGCTCAAATTCCTCATTCCCACTCTGAGTTTAAGATTAGTCAAGCATATTTGGTTCTGCATTTGCATACCATTTATGGATTATCTGCCCATGTTGGAAACAATTGGGCAGAGTTGCTATCCCTAGTGTCTTTCACTGTGGGACATGGTTCTACGAACCATCATTTCAGTTTACCCACCAACAGATTAATCCAATTACCAAAAGGAGACCAAGGTTTTTTCAAGCAGAGTCACAAATGTCTTTGGAATCTTCCCAAAAACCAGCCAGCCAAAAAAATTCTACTCTCATTGGCTCATCTCTCCCACCACTGCTTCTCTCTCAACCTGTATATTGAGCATCTGCTGTCAAAATTATTTTATCACAAACCATCCAGGTCTACTTTTTCTCTTTCTTCCCTTAATGTGTTGTATCATTGCACATTAAACATTATAATACAGGAAATAAACATTTTCATTTAGAAAGAATGTGGCCTTCAGATGCGAACTATGAGATTTTTCCTTAAAATTTTTATTACCTCCCTTGCCACCACTAACACTCTAAAAAGAGATGTTCATTTTCAAACCCATTAAAAGGAAGAAAAAAGAAATGTGGGCTGGGGCATCTCTGCATTTGAAACAAAGATTTTAATTTTCAAAAGGTTCTCGATGTGGGAAACTTACAAATGTTTTTAATCAAGAAGAGATTTTTTTTAATAATATCAGGACTTCCCCAGGCAAACTTCACCCCATGTCAAATATTGCTTTCACACTAAGGAGAGATTGCTGGTTTCTGACAAAAGACTTTGCATTAAATTGTTGATTTCATCTTAGTCATCATCCCTGATGCTGAGACAAGTATTTCTCAGGTTTTTTGCAGCCACTCTGCTGAAAACAGAAGCTTTTTTTCAGGGAGAGAGGAAGCAAATCCCCATTAAAAAATCGTACATTGATGTCACTCCCAGGTATACAGAATCAACCCACACACAATGTTTATATAAACACTTATTTCACTGCTTACTTATAAAGACTCAAAATGTCACTCCTTCTGTTCTTGGAAAGTAACTTTATTAATAACAAATCATCTGTATGAGAAGCACCTGCAGAACAGTCATTCCAATCTGGTGCCACCCAGGTGGATTACACGCATCCTTGGCTCAGTTTGTAATCTAAGTAACCATGCTAGGTAGAAACTGCATACAGGGTGGGGAAAATAGAGATAGATCAGTATGTAGTAACATGGAATTTTACACAAACTTGTCATGAGCCATAAGTTGCATTTATTTTACCTGTTTGACTGCAGCACAAAACTGTCCTCTGTATCAGAATTTTTCAGTGTTAGAAGAAGCTTCTAATTCTTTTTTACTTCAATATTTGTACTTTCCATACATTTACATTAGCCTTGTTCTTGCTAAGTTGTATTTCCTTGTCTGTGCACTAGGGGCAATGGCAACCCAAATTTGCAACTTAATATAATTTTACTGACTTTTAAAAAAATAAACAGTTCAAATAACAGCAATTGAAAACTAAACTCATAAGGTGCATTCTAAAGTAGTTAAAAATTCTATGTACTTAAAAGTAAAACAAAATGAATATAAGCTGCAAAGAAAAAAGGAAAACATGTAATACACTAACATTTCTCTACTTTTTACAGTAGTAAAAATAATTATATCATAGTTATACAAATTCAGTTATTCAAATTAAAAAAAACAAAATAAACCTTGAACCATATTTATACACTGTTTCCAGTCTCAAGGCAGCAAACTTTATTTGACAGAATTAAAACCTTGCCTTTATGCCTTATTATAGCAATTTAATTCTGCCTGCCTTTGAAGACTGCCTCAGTTTTTCCTGCCTTCTCAGTCTTCTATTCACCTATTAGTTCTGAACTGGTATTATACAATAATTGAGATCTGAAACACTCTGACACTCATCTTCCTACAAATTTAGCATGTTGGTTCCTCAGCATGTTTGATTTACTGACGTCTCTGGGTTCAAGAACATCACTAAGAGTTCAGCATCTCAATAACACCAATGCCTCTAGGAGATTGGTAATTGGAATTGGTTCTTGTGTTGATTTGAGACTTGAGAGAAGTTTTCTGTTCAAGATATAGGACTTAATCCTGAGGGAGAGTGCATGTCTGCACACAAAGCCCATTGTCACCTTTTGTAAGGAGAGGAGCGTGAGTTGTTCACACTTCGTTTCAGAGGAATATTATGTTGACTAATAAAAGACTTCAGATTTCATCTATTGTCACCTTCGAGATATATACAGGCAAAGCTAGAATTAATACATATGACTGCTTCTTATTCTCCTTTTACACAGAAAGCCACTCAAAACTCAAGCATTGCTGTTCATCTCAGATAAAGGTTGTTGTGAAATTTAATTCTCTGGTAACCTTTACAAAACCTTTTTCTCCCTTACTGTCCATCTCCTAGAGTGACTGAGAGAGCTTTTTAACAGTTGCTAATTAGCCCAGTAAAGATGGGATTAATATTTCTTTTATTCAGCTTCCCTCCTGAATGGGGCATAGCAGCAATAATCCAGCCTCAGTCAGCCTATGGCTCAGAAGTCCCCACTGGGTAGATATGCTTGGGAGAATTGAATGCAAGGTTCCTGGACCATTTTGAAGTAGAAATAAATACCTTGTTTACCTCATTGGGAAGTACAAGGTAAAGCTGCCTCAAAGGATCAAGAACTTTTAATTAGATCCCAAAGAAATAAGCCTCTCATCCAGGAAGCTGAGCAACACCAAAGAATGAAAGCCATAAATAAGGGTCACTTAGCCCTCTCCATCTTCACAGTTTCTCATATTCCTGCTGTTTAGTTGAGAAATAAAAGGGAAGCAAATCTTTCCATTTGTTCCCATTTAAGCTGTTTGCTGCTTATGTAGGCATATGAGAAAATTGCGCATTTGTGCATCCACCTGTATGCATTTGAGCTGCGTAAAGCGTATATATGAGGGGGAAAAGCTCACAAAGCTACTCTTTTCTATTGGTGATTCTGTGTCTTTTATTCTATAGGCTACTAGCATATTGCTCCTAATAAATTTTTATCAAGACAAATATATTCTTGCAGATGGAAAAAAATTCCAGTTTGGATTTATATGAAGCCTTCCAAAGAAAATATGACAAAATTTATTCCAATTGTACTACAGTACTATTAGTTATAAAATTTTGGTATAACTTATTGTGGGGAAGAGAATTTAACATTATTTTAGATGTTAAAATAATATTTTCACTTCTTCCAATGAGCCATTGAGAGAAACAGTAGGATTAGGATAAGCTTATCCATTATCGTTTTAATTGTGTGCTTTTGGGATTTGGATAGTATGATTTGTTTTCAGGCTAAAATCCTGTTTAAAAAGTATAGTTTGAAAACTGTAGTTTTTGTCACAACAGAAGTACAAAACCAAATCAACCTAGTTCATTAATTTCAGATAGATTCCTTCCTTCAAAGGAAGCCAATACTTTGCATTAATAGCTACATACAAACATCAGCTTGTCATTCTGTTTTTTCTTAGAAAGCATCTTTTAAAATTAACAAAGCATGAGCTTTCCTGAGCTGCCAGTTACTCCAGGTGAAGCGCCTTAACAGATGTAGGACTTAAATAAATAGCAATAAGGGAGGGAAGGAGATAGAGTGGTTATGCAGGTGAAGGTTCCAGGGGAAGAGATTACAATCACCTTGCTAATTAACAAATGTAATGTGTTAAAGCACCCACTGAGTTTGTTCAGACCTTCTGAAATACTCTGAGATCTAGTGATGTGTATAGCTTCAGTTGTGATGACTAGTCTTTTTTTTCCCCTAACATGTTTACTTTAAGATCTGTAATGGAATGATCTGTGAGGTTAAAATACTCTCCTGTTACTTTGACCTTATCTGAATTCTAATATCATATTTATGTCCATTAATACTTTTTCACAAGTCTGGTCTGTTTGTCCTACATAGACTCCAGAGAGACATTGTTGACAGATGATGCCATATATCACATTAGAGGAAGAGCACAAGAAGGTTGCTTAGTTTTCTTACATTTTTGGCTACAATAGAACAACTTTCATCCTACAATTTTCTTTCTTTCTGGGTTATGCAGTTGTTTTGGTCTGGCTATATATATGAATTTATTTGAAGTTATTTTCAAGTTTCATCCTCTGTTAACAATTTTAATTCATACTAGAAACAAAATCAGAGTGATACTGTCGCCTTTCTATATGAATTATTCCTAGTCACAGTTTACATTGTGGCTTATCAGGATCTTTTCTCAAATCATCCTACTCAAGCTTCTGCAAATTAGATCATTCTTCATTTAATGGCCTGATAGATTTCTGTTTTTCATGTTGGTTCTCTTCAGTTCTTGGCTGCTTGTATAAAATCTCAGAAGGTAGCAAATTATGAAGATGGCAAAGTATGGAAAATATCTATAACCAAGCGCATACCCAAAGCCTGTCACATCTCGCACAGTGACTTCTGTAAATCCTCAATGAAGGGTTGAGATAGAAAATATAATAATGCTCATCATATCCTAAATTAACGTCTTGGGTTGGTGTCAGCCACTGATAACTGCCATCTCCTGATTTATCATTGCTTAGTCCCTGAGTTAGGAAAAGAAAGGAGGGATCCCTGGAAAGTGGGTTTAGTTGCCTACCTCCTTGTTACATTTCTACAAATCCCAGATCTCCTGACGTTTGATAAGAACTGTGCATTTCCCAGCTCCCAGTTCAGTTTCCAAAATTAGCTGAGATCTGGGCACAGTGTAGTGTCACTTGTACATTTAATAAAGAGAATGAAAGATTCTCCTAACACACAGTACTAGTAGGCTTTAGCCTCCAATAATATGAATTTAAAAAAAATAAACATTTGTCTGTAATTTTCCTTCCTTTGTCAATTAATTTCACCTGAATAACTCTGTATCTACCTATTTTTCACAAATTTATTAGAGACACTAACTTGTTCTTCTTCTGAGTTCTTATTAGATTGGCTATGAATTTTTTTTTATTATATAAATGACTTTAGTTCTTAGCTTTGATTAAGATCAGTAAAATTTAGTCAGTGATTTCACATTTCCTCTGATATAGTTTGCTGCAACCAAAGATCTAAACAGGAATGTCTCTTTAGACATAAACCTCAAAGAGATGACATGCTTTGATACTTTGCTGAAAACTGCCTTTTCCAATAATATGGTTATTCTGTCATAATATGTCATAGAAAGCAATCTGCTCCTCACCACGACCATCACTTTCTTGTGGCCTCCTGTGAAGATACTGTGAATTACTTACAACTATATCACTTTTTTATTATTTATTTATTACAATATTGGATGTAAACACATAGGTAAGTATATACAGGTAGTCCTTGATGTACAACTGGTCTCTTAGCAAACCATTTGAAGTTACGGCATACTCCCCAAAAGCTATACTTTCAAGGTTACAGCAGCTGCAACATCCCCACAGTCATTTGCCATCATGACCAACCACAGGAATGCTACAGTACTCACTCACCCTGCCCATCCCACCCTGCTGGGTCCTTGCAGTCACATATCCCACCAACCCTCAAGGAAGATCGGTCTGGCTGTGGTGGGTACGAATTAGCTGGAGCTTGCAGGCCTCCAGCTGCTTTCCTATCCTGCAGTCAAGGAGCGGTCAGACTGTCCAGAGTTTGCAACCTTCTGAAAAAACAGCTGGGTGACCCCTGATCCCATCACTCTCTCTCAAATCTAAGAAGGAGGCAGTAGCAAACCACTTCTGAAAATGTTGCCAAAAAAACTGCAGGGACTCATCCAAGTGGTCATCAGGAGTTAAGATTGACTTGAAGACACACAAACACACAAGAATAAAAATGGGAGCATGTATTCCTGGAAGGAATGGTGGAATTTCAAAATGGAAGAACTGCTGACTCTACTGAAAAGACCTACTTCTGAATACCATAGCTGTTTTTAAATCCTGAACAAAACCCTGCCCAATAAAACAGCTTATTCTGATCGGGAACAGGAAGTCACCTAGTCATCACAGGACCCCTGTGAACTTGAACAATAGCAAATAATTTGTTCTCCTCCTAGCTTTAGCCATGAAACATGAGGAAAGATATCTAAATCATAGTTGCAGTTTTGGTAGACAGGGACTGAGAGCCTGTTACAGTTAGCTAGCACAGTTAGACTCACTTGGGGTTTCCAGAACTATCTGAACTTGCCACAGTGGGAAGCCAGATTGCTGAATAAAACAAACATTCAGCAGGGACTTTCTTTGTACTTAGCTAATTAACATGGCATCTCTTAAGTTGTACAAACCATACTTTAATAGGAAAATCTGTCCATTGAAGAGAATGATAAATGCTTTATGTCATGGGTTTGGGCGACCTAAGGCATCGTCTCACCCCAATAAGATTGGCCTGCCTCATTTGTTACAGCAGAAGGGGCATGCATCAGACCCCATCGGTCAAGGAATTCCAGGAGAGAGGCCTTTTCTGCTATGGCTTCTGCCCTCTGGAACATCATACTTCTCATGGTGAGATCCATTCCCAACCTCTTGACCTTCAAAAAGAGCCTCAAAACCAGACTCTGCCAACTGACCTGGGGCCCAGATGCATTCAACATTCCATGCTGGTGGTGATTAGTGGACGAGGAAGAAGATCTCACTGTCATCCCATTGTATTCTGGTTTCTAACTTATTTAAATTCTGTTTTAATAAGTTAAGTTTTCATGTTTCTATTTTTTGGTTTTGCAATGTTTCTAAGTCACCTAGAATCACTTGACAGTGAAATGGGAAGCATATAAATTTAATAAATAAATAAATCAGTCTCGTTTAGCGTATTTTTTTTCTATAAAGAAGCCAACTGCATTATGGGAAATGGGAGTATAGCATATGCTTGAAACTATTCTCCAAAGCTTGGATGGAGTTTGATTTACAGAAATTCTGCAAAATATCAATAACTTTGTAAGAATTTATCAGAATTTTTTGATTTGTTAATTTATATTTAATTGTTTTGTGAGATCTATTTTTTGGGAGCGTATACCTAGAATGATTGACTCCCCAACTATCTCTTATTAAGTCAGGCATTGCAGCTCATCTAGCTCAATCTGTCGCGATAGTTGCCAAAACTTAGAGAAACACCGAATCTGGGAGAATATTCAACCTGTGAATGTTCAATTTGTGAATGACTGATTAGGTCTGCAAAAAAGCTTATTTTGTTTCCATGAGCTTTCTGTTTATTTGGGGATCATTTCAAAAAAGTCATACATGCACACAGTGAGATAGAGTTTTGATTTTCTCTCTCCAAGAACCCAAATAATTATCTTCTACATCACATCACACAACATTGTATTAAACTCACAAACTTAATTAACCCTTTTGGAAGCAAGAGAAACTGTCCACCAAAGGAAAGTGAGCAAAAGCAGCATGGTTTCCTTCCATGCTCTTATTTCTGAATCAGGGACCAGGTCACTCCCTGAAGATTTGTCTAGTCCAGACAGAAAGTGAAAGTAGAATAAAGAAAATAAACCACAATGTTACTTGATAACCATTCCATATTTTTGAAACTCCCTTCCCATTCTCTGGAGATAATCAGAATCTGAACCCAAGATGTTCAAGATTTTATGTGCAGTTCCTAATTTAAACTGGCCTTTTTAGAGAACCACATCTAGTTGATGTTTGTTTTCTACTTAATGTTCCCTCCTTTAGCCCACATGTTGTCAGTTTTAATTTTGCTAGCCTGTTAACCATTTGTCGCTGAATATCCAAACATTTCATACTTTTCTATTTCGCTAATAGATTGACTTTCTTTCCATCTTCTATGCATCTTCTTAAAATGTTATCTTCAATCATATGCTAAGGCAGTGAGTTCCATCAGCCAGTGCCACTTTGTCAAAGAACACTTGTTAAAATTGAGGTCTATCTTATTCGTCTTTTTGTTGTATTAAGAGATCCCAAGAACAATAGTTCTCTGTCTGCCTTCTCTATACCATTCATTAGTTTCTCTGCTCATCTTAGCAACTATCTTATTTATTTCCTCTGTAAAGGAGACAATCTCTTTTATTTTCAGCTCTTCTGTATGTGACACACTCTCTAGGCCTTTAATCATTTTCATCATTTTGCTCTGAGACTCCTCCAGTTTTTCAATATCCTTTCTGAACAACCGGAAAGACTTTCATTTCGATTTTGGGTGGTATTATGAATAAGAGTATTTGGATACACGTTTACTAGTAAATTCAATTCCATGCATTTGGTCTGAGGAGCCTGTCTGACAAGGGGCCGAGAGAGGACACAGGCTGTTGTAGTATCCCAGGCTCCTGTACCCCTGTTTTTTTTAAAATGTTGAACTAGGTCTACAAAGGAATTGTAATTCCATCTGACTGGAGGCAGTTATAGTCCTCCAAGTAAGCACTGATTCTGAATGTGTGGCCTCCCAGATGCACAGAGGATTCCAAAAACATTTTTCCAGCTGTGGAACACACTGCCATCAGAATTATGCTGGGATCAAGGTTTTCCTATTTGTTTGAGTTCTGTTTGGACTGCTATTGTAATCCTTTTATGTTTTCTTTTGTCCTATCTTGAGCACCTAGGAGTAGAAAGATGTGATGTACATTACCATAGCAAAAAGGAAATTATTGTTTCCTTTTAGATTTCCCAATTCATCATGGAAAAGTTAGGATGGGTTGGGCAAGTCTGGTATGTAAGTCCTTAAATGTCCTCCACAATTTGACTTTTGAATGTCTGAAGAGGACTCTAGTGGCTTAGATGTTCAAATCATATACCTCACCGTAGATATTCCAGCTGTATAGCATCTTACTATTTAACACATCTTCCTCTGGTAAGAACAGATTTATTTCCCAGGAAAGGAGAATATCTGTAGTTCAAGGTTGAAATGAGAAGTCCTGGGGGCTCTCTGATCTTGGTTATTTTCTTGCAGACATTTCATTACCCCAAACTAGGTAACATCATCAGTGTACCTAGTTTGGGTGGTGAAATGTCTGCAAGAAAACAACCAAGCTCAGAATTATTTCCCCTTGTCTCATGTTTCTCTTCACTTTCTCCTTGGTGAGCAACCAATTGCTTCTACTTGCTTGGGCCCATTTATTAGCAACAGTTTGGAAATGTTCTCACTTAAGAAATTGGTTTTCAATTCTTCTTTTTAAAAGGTAGCTTTTTGAAATACCAAGTTGGGGTCAGGATTAATTTCCTTGAGGATCCCTTAATATAAAAGACTTCCTAAGGAGTGTCGTGCTGGGTATTGCACACAACCTATCATGCAGAAAAAAAGAGAATGGGTTCTAGGAACCACCAATTTGAAAAACAAATCAGATTTTAGAAGAATCTGCTCAGGACACATTTTAATCAATAAAGCCGAGTGCTGTGGGGGGAAAAATGATGCCTTGTTAAGCAAACTGACAGAGTATATAATCTCGTTTAGTAATTAATGGGATGTCTTCGGTTGAAACAAACCAGTCTTTTGTCCAGACCAGTGATTAGAACAGGCAGTAGCTTGTTTGATATTCAGTTAATGCAGATGTCAAAAATCTGGTACCTTATTCTTGAGCATATTCACTATTGGTAAATCATAGCTCCGTGTAATTTCTTCCTTTCATTTTGAACTGAGGTTTCTTACTCTTTTTCAGGCATATTTTCTGTTAGGCTGTCAGATTGCTTACTAGCAAATGAGCAAGTAAGAAAGGTGATATTGATGGAAACATGCAAAAATCATTACATAGGTAGAGGGGGCAGAAACATTTTTTTAAAAAAGTCCAGAGAAACAAGATAAACATTTGGAAGCAATCGAACAGATCATTCCCTGATTCATTGGACTATAAGAAAGGATAGGAGGCACAGCAGAATCGAATTAGTATGATTTTCTTATTATAGCCAATATCAATAGAAGTAGTTTTAGCTTTCCTATGTTCAGGTAGTCCTCAAATTATGACCACAATTGAGCCCAAAATATCTATTGCAAAATGAGACAGTTGTTAAGTGAGTTTCACCCCATTTTATGACCTTTCTTGCCACCGTTGTTAAATGAATTACTTCAGTTGTTCAGTTTAATAACATGGTTGTTTAAGTGAACCTGGCTTCCTCGTTGTCTTTGCTTGTCAGAAGGTCGCAAAAAGGGATCACATGACCCTGGGACACTGCAACCGTCATAAATAGGAGTCAGTTGCCAAGTGTTTGAATTTTGATCACGTGATGCTAAGGATGCTGCATATGTATGAAAAACGATCGCAAGTGACTTTTTCAGTGCCATTGTAACCCCTAAACAAACTGTTGTAAGTTGAGGGTTACCTGCAATTGATTTCCTGGTCCTGGTCTGAATAGTAGGTAGGGCAGAAGCTATCCTGCAAGTGCCCAAACATCCAGTCTTTTAGGAAATAGCAAAATCATGGTTTTTATGACTGCACTGTATGAAAAATACACATTATCTAGCACACATTTCCAAAACCTAATTACCCCTAAGACAGCTGTACACATATCCATATATTATTTGATTTTCCATCATTTCAAAATGACTGCTAAATTAGTAAATTAGTCACACTGAAAGACATGGTGTGAGATGGAAGTAGACGAGTGATGCTTTGTCCAAATGTAAACGTTTTTAGCTTTCCGCAGGTGAATATGCCTGATGTGAAAGAAAAATTTAAGATAACACAGTAAGCCGGTGAAGCTGTACAAAAAGGCTTAGGAAGTGGAAACACTAGTTCCTGGATGAAAAGTTTAGAACTGTAGAACGTGTGTCAAGAAGGTACAAAGTCAGAATGAACTCAGGTTGGCATAGGGCTTCTTTATATAAGTCCAAAGAAAAGGCAAATAAAATAATCCATATACCAGATCCTCAATGAAGAAAACAAAACACAATTGGGTAACATAAAAAAGATAAAGCTGATCAACATCTATCTTGGTTCAATTTTGGTTCGGTTTTCTCCAAAAAAAATACTCTGTAATCCAACAGAACATTGTGAAGGGCAGGATGAAAGGGAGAAATTGAAACTAGAGACAGGAATATCTCTTTATTTTGAATCAGTTTAATCTCCAGGACCAGATGAATTGCCTGCTAGGTTACTGGAAGAACTAGCTGTTATCTAGCCAACCTCCTTATATATCATCTTTAAGAAATCTCTAAAAAAAATAGGTAAATCATCAGATGATGAAGGATTATGGCAGGTACTACAAGAAAAGTGTAGTTTCATTTCTCCAACCATAACAAGGAGGTCAAGTTCTCATAATCCTTCCTGTTTCCATGAGCTGTTTTTCCATGCTCCAGCGGTGTTATCTAAATTAGGCAACAACCAGTGCTGATAACAATATGCTAGCTTGTCCAAATGAGAAATATCAAAGTAAATTGTACAAACATGGGTTTTTAAAAAGCCGTTTTATTTCACTAAATATTTTTGAAAGATGAATCCTAATAAGAGCATTCTGGTGGAATTTCTCAAACCTTACAATGCCATGAGCGCCTAATATTTTAGTAGGATTGACCTTTCCCATCACCTTGGTCTTCCTAATTAAAAAACTGAACTAAATTGAAATCCTTGAGAAATATACTGGCTTTAGAATATAAGACTGACCAAAATTATCATTCCATATCAATATTATTTTGAACCAGTTGCCATTTCTTGATAATAAAAGAAGTTATCTGAGTTGCTGGAATAGATCCTAGAACTGGAGGCATAGAAGAGCCTGCCTGATACCCCTCTTGAACATGGATGGTGAAAATAGATACTTATATGATATGTCATATTACGTGATATATAAACAAATGTAAAAGGCTAAGGGCAGCGATTGTAATCCTAAACTCTCTGGAATACTTTAGTAGGTAGATATAACTATTTTTCCTTTAGTCCTATTGAACTCTTACAGGTGCACGTGCACATATACAATGCAATCATTTTTAATTGATAAGCCACAATTGCACACATCAAGCGATGTTAAAAGGAATCAATAGAAGTTGCATTCTTTACATCCTTCATTAGGAGCTTAACTCCCAGTGTTTTCAATGCAATTAGAACTAAGGCATAAACTTGCATTTTCCCCACTGTGCCTCAACAAGCTGGCAGTCCAGAAAGCCTGTAGTGCAATCCTGTCAAGTCCGTGGCGTTGCTTGCACAAACAGAGCCCGATCCCTGCCAAATATCCTCCAGGCTTTCCTTCCTGCTCTGCCAGCATAAGCAAGGAAGATAGAGGAGATTTTGGCTTAGCTGCTCTAATGTGCACAACATTTTAATAACCGGCTCTCATGAATCAGACTGAACCGGCTAGATAACACCACTATAGGGCTTATTTTGAGACTGATCCTATTGTTGATCCATTGAAATACTGCAGGCAGCTTGCCCATGAATGCAAGCAGGCATTCCATCGATAAACGTAATTAAAGAATAGGAAGTCAGGCGATGAAGGGCAATTTCGACTTCTGAAGCTATGGACTTGGGGCACTGCCTGATGCAGGCAGTGCAGACTGAAGTTTCCTACTTTTAATCTGATATTATGAAAGGACGGTTTAAGGGAATTTGTTTTCCTTCCTGCTGACTCGCAGATCAGTACATCAGCTTCTCTAGTCTTCCTTTCTACAGAAGGCATAACAGATCCTTTTTTTACCATTTTAGGTTATAAAACTCCATGACCTGGTTTTCCTTTCAACACATTCATGTAACGTATAGTAGGAACAGTAAGTGCTATAGTTAATGTTTTCCTCTTGTAAAACTGCAAGAAGTTCCTGGAATGAGATGGTGATAGGAGAAAAGTCCAATAGAAACCTAATTGTGTGAAAACAATCCCTTTCGTCTCATTCCCTAATGCTACTGGAATGCTCCAGTAGGTTTCAAGAACACATAAAAGTACCTCCACAGGGATTTCTCAGAGCCAAGATTTAATTTGAAGCCAGAAGGGCTTCTCTGCACCCCGCATTTGAATCTTCTTCCATGCTTACCTCTTCCCATAGGACACTGAAAACACGTTACCTCAGGAAAGTCTGAAGCACACATTCATTTGTATGTAAGGTATCCATCTCCTAAAAGACTAGTCTGATGATATTTCAAGAACTATTGAATATCGATAAGGACAGCAAAATACTTTGGGGTTGTAAAAGGAACTTGAGTGAATATAACAGTTGAACTCTAAAATATAGAAAATTAGGGGAGAGTTTACCCCTGGAGAGATTATGACTTTTTGTTGAAAATGATTCTAAGAAATACAGTAATGATTGCACCGTAGAAAGTGTTCTTCTGAATCTAAAGCAGGGGTCTCCAATTTCTGGGAGTTGAAGTCCACAATTCATCAAGCAGCCAGGTTGGAGACCCCTGATCTAAAGCATTTCTGTCCATAAAATACAGGGTAGGATTTTTTTAGTGGAATATAGGTGGGGGGGATCATAATGGTACGAGTTGTTCAATAGAAGAACAGACAGCCTTAGGAGATGTAGACTCTCCTTTGCTGAAGACATTTAAACAGAGCCTGGATAACCATCTGTTGAGAATGCAGTAGTAGTGAATTCTGTGCTTGACAGGAAATTAAAGTAGATAACTTCAAATTTATATTCTGTGAGGAAGAAGGAGGAGAAAGAGAACTGTTATGATTAGTTACACTCGGTCTACTAGATAATTCTGATTGAATTTGATCCTTTCCAAAACCTAGGATAGCTTAAAAAATGCTATTGTAGTATACATGCTGTTTCAAGTAATGCAACACTTTGTAATTGATGTATTGAGATTCTGTTCATTCCTATTGTGTCCAAGTGCTTTTCTAAATGTTTTTTTTTTTTTTATAATAAAATTTTTTATTGGTCAACAATAAACAAAATTATAGCTTACAATATGTGGAATTTCA
>JANHFO010003931.1:110534-122619 GCA_032468095.1 Pareas carinatus
AGTAGTTAAAGACTTTGCTGAGTTAAATGCTTTGCTGAAGTCTATGTAAATTGCGTCTATTGCTATACCCTGGTCGAGTTGTGTAGTCCAAATGTTTTTGCAGTGTAGAAGTTGTAGATTACAGATAAATTTTTCATAAAGTCAAACTGATTATTAACCTTGTGAACTCTCAGGTTTCCTCCTTCCGTTATATATTCAAGATGGACAGTATTTAATATTTTATTGTTATGTATATTCAGGGATGTGGGTCTATACATATGTTGATTATAGTATGTTTTAGGTGTGTGTCATTTATGTGTTTCACTTTGAGAGTGGGCAACAAAACTTTCTTTTTGATGTGTGCCATTGTGCCCACAATAAAAAAATGACAATAAAGATTATCTACTACCATTGCAGCATTCCCATGGCCATGTGATCAAAATTTGGATGCTTGATAAGGATATTTATGATGGTTACACAGTCCCAGGGTCTTGTGATCACTTTTTATGACTTCCTGACAAGCAAAGTCCATGGGGAAGCTAGATTCACTTAACAACTGTGTTATTCACTTAACTGCAGTGTTTCACGTAGCAACTGTGGCAGGAAAGGTCATCAATTAGGACAAAATTTGCTTAATTTGCTTAGCAACAGAAATTTCAGATTCAAATGTGATTGTAAGTCAAGGACTACCTATATAGCAAATGAGGTGGCAGACTGAATATCTTTGCCTGATCCAATGCCATATACCCTCAATGAAGCATTCTCAAGATGTCTTGCACCATGTCTGTTCCTTTTCAAAGGCCAATCTATATTGTAATGATGGCTATTTAATCCATCACAACTGAAAAGTATGAAATTGAAGACAAACAATGTAAGGTGTGTACAATTTGAACAACTTGAACTGTTTTCCCCAAAAGTTCAACCAGACCTCCAAAAGTTCAGCCTCAAATGCAACTATGAAAGGCAAATCATTTCTCTGGAGATCTGAGGGTTGTTTAAATGTTTACAGGAGATCCCTTGTGCCATTTTTCAGTTAAAAATACCCCTTATTGCTCTGTGTGTTTGCTTTGTGAAAAAACGCATGCCAGTGAGGCACAGACTGTAGTCTGGAGAGGACTGTTTTAATTGGGCAAATGTGCAAAGGGGAAAACAAAACAAAGGCAGGCAGGTTAAATAACTTTCACCGTCATCGCTGCTATTTCTCCAGAGAAATGGATGCGTGCATGCACACATACACTAACTGCCCTTCAGTTGGGAAGAGAAAAACATCAAGGAAGTCCATCTCCCACATAACACGTAGTTGGCTAATTATTGTCTCAGACCCAAAAGCTGAACCATGAACAGTGACACTTTGGGGCATGATCTACACAGTCACCACATGGCTCTTGCAAAAGCTTGTCAGCTGTAGAAACCGCCATTTCTTTTTTTCATTCATAGCTTGCTCCCATGTTTTTTTTGCTGATGATTATTGGATTGCCTCTTGGCTTCAGTAGGTTGGGCTTTTGCTCGAGGTAGCGCTTTCAGGGGGGGTTGTTTGACTGAACTAATGGAAAAAGAAAATGCAGTTGCTCTGTTTTGTCTATCAGGGTTTTGTCTTTCTGATGTCAGTGAGAATGCTGACAGTAATACCATGTAAAGAATTTCATAGTCCTGTTCATTAGTGAGCTTACTTTGGGGGCTATTGGGAAGCTGCTCTTGAGAGAAGCATCATAGCAGGAAAGGAGAGAACATGTTACATCAAAGCAAGGTGCTGGAAGAAATTGACACTGGAAAACAGAGAATGAAAAAAGGGCCAAGTTTCAATAGTTTCTCATCCATATATATTCATATTTCTTCCCCCATGTCATCAACCTGCTAAACAGCTGACTTACATGACACTGTTAATGAGTAGGGTGTTTTGTGACATGATGAAATGTGTTTGGTGACATGATGGTTGTATTTTATATCATGATGACATGATGAATGTACTTATGATTGTGAATTGTATTCATGATTAAGATCACGGCTTATCAATTGTAGGTTATATGTACTTGACAAGATAAATGTACTTTATGATTATGAATGTATCTTATGCTTATATATACAATTGATTATGCTTATATACCCAATGATTATGCTTATATAGACAAATGATTATGAATGTATCTGTGATTGTAATCACAGTTTATTGTGTATATTTAGGTATTGAGCAGATTGCTCGTGTGTCCTGAAACACTTGGCAAAATAAATTCTGATTTTGACAGACTGAACTTTGGCAATTAACCTTTCTATGGCTTTGGGAGCTCCTGGACAAAAAATTAACTCAACACCTGAATGTGGCAACAGATTAAACGGAATCATGTTTATTGGGTGTGTTTCCAATGAAGCTGCTCAAAGTACAAATGCCAGTAACATCTCAAACACTGCAGTAGAAGTGATCCTGGATATCCAGCCCACAAAAAAGAGAGTAAGGGTAAGGAACAGAATTTGTTCAAATTCCATTGAAGTACAAAGTTATTCAATTCACACTTCCTGACTGTTGCCAAGTTGGAACAGAAATATCAGTCTTGAGTTTTTCAAATGTGAAAAATATCACAACCCAAAAATATACATACCAAAATACATTATACTAGGGAACATGTGCATGTCAGGAAAATATCAGATCTGGGTAAATTAGGACATAATACATGCAAAATTTTGCTCGGAGAAATGTTTCATAAATTTTCCAAAGGATCTTATTTTTAAAAAATGCAACCTATGGCAGAAGCAGCTCAGAACCAACTTAACCTTAGAAAAATAAGACCCTGAAAAAGGGACAATTGAGAAATTCTTCCTACTTTTAAATTGAAAGCCATTCCCTTATTAGTAGCTCTGGCAGGAAAGCCTCATTTAGAATGTAGTTCACAGTAAAAAGCTGTGTACCAAAGCAGCAGTATTTCAGAAAGCTCTATCCATGAGAAGTTGTGGCCCAAACTGAAATGCAGGGAATATAAACCTGGTTAAACGGAATATGTCGTGTTCCAGGTGGCCAGCGTGGGAAAAGCCGGGGTGCCAATTGAACCACTGTCCAACCAATGCAGGCATGGAGTGAATCCTACCAGGGCCATGATTGGGGAGCCGATTGGAGTGCAGTAAAAGTTGAGAGTTTTATGCGCGCACTAGACGTTGCCGCTTATCTTCGGTCTGCCCACCATGTTCTAGAATAAAGTGTTGAGCTGAGCTTGACTCTGGACTCTTATTACCTCCCACCCCAATACACAACAGTGGCGACGAAGGTGGGATATTGGGGTAACTAAGACCACTAGCTGGAGAACGCTCGCGCACACCAAATGACCAGCCAACATCGACCATGGCACAAGTCTGCCACATGGAAGAATTCAAGGTCGCGCAGCCCAAGCGCTGGCAGTCGTACTACACCCGTCTGGAGAGTTACATGCAGGCCAACCAAATCCGAGATGAAAGCATGAAGGCAGCCACGTTGCTTTGCGTCTGTGGGCCGAAAGTCTGCGGAATAGTGACGAACTTGTTCACGCCAACCAACATAGACTCGATGACGTACACCGATCTCAAGCAACATCTGGAAGAACACTTCACCCTGATGTTGTCCATCATTGTGTGGAAACATGCATTTGGAAGGAGGGACCAGCGACCTGGCGAGTCAGCTGCCAAATAGGTCACCACATTGAGACATGCAGCTCGACCCTGTAAATACCAGAGCCTGGAAGAGCAGCTGCAAGATGGTCTCATCTATGGACTCCGGAACCAGGGGCTTCAACAAAAGCTATTCAGGAAGGGGAATATCCTGTTCAAGGATGCACTGAGAGGTGATGGCCCACGAGACAGCAGGAGACGCCATCAAGGTTGTGCAACTGACCCCTGGAAAACTGCAGACCACCATGGTCTACTAAGACGACATCAATCCAGCCAACAAGGACACCGCTGATGGATAAATTGATCATCTACACAGGGTCCGATCCAAGGCCAAGCCTGCCGGAGCGAAGATGGGCCCGTGCCTTATATGCAGAGTACCGCAAGCCTGGACGTCCTGCCATTTCCACACAGCCGATTGCAGGGTCTGCAGCAAACATGGGCACATTGCAGTGGTGTGCCGAGGATGGAGAGTGGTTGCCCCAATGGCTGAGATGAGCAACGGAACGGGGCCCCCAGGGAAACACAAGAGTCAGCCAGTGCTCATCCATCCGCCAACCGTGCGGGGCAGGAGAACCCAAGCTGCTGAGGGGGAAATTGTGGCTGAGGGTCAAGTTACAAAGGGTCCCATGCCAAATGGAGCTGGACCTGAGTTCCGCACTGTCCATAATCTCGGCACGTATGTTCAGAAATGTGTTCCAAACGGGGGAAGCAGGCAAGCAGAGTTATGGCCTTTGTATTTAGTGCTGAAGGACTTCCAGAACATCCTAGTGAGAGTGTGCAGAGTTGCCACCTTACTAGTGCAGTTCAAGGAGTTTGAGGGCCCCCTAGAGGTCACTGTAGTTGAGGGTGATCGGACAAGCCTCATAGGGCTGGACTGGTTCGAGGCCCTAGGAATCCAAGTAACAGGCATCAATCATACAGCAACTAGCGAGTTGTTGCTAGTCTGCCAAGAGTTCATGGATGTGTTCAGCGACACTCTCGGGGAGTACAAGGGAAAGCTGATAGCCTTCCAGCTAGACCTGGCCATGGCCCCAATCTGAGTGAAGGCGAGAAGAGTGCCATACGCACTCAAGCTCAAAATTGATGCAGAGTAAGATAAGCTCATACAACAAGGAATCTTGGAATAGGTGGATAGCGCCGAGTGGGAAACTCCCATTGTAACACCCCTCAAGACGAACGGGAAAGTGAGGATCTGTGCCAATTACAAGTGCATGATCAATAAGGCGCTACGGCAAAACACTTGCCCATCCCAGTGGTTGGGCACATTCTAGCCTCCCTCAGAGGAGGGAAAGTATTCACAAAACTAGATCTAGCTCAAGCATACCAGCAACTGCTGTTCAACGAAGCAACGGCAGAAGCACAGATCATTGTAATGCATCGGGGGGGGGCTTTCAAGATAAAGAGACTCCAGTTCAGGGTCAGCATGACCGGGGCTATTCCAAGGTGTAATGGAACGCATGCTCAAAGGAATACCGAGAGTCTGCCCATATTTCAATGACATGCTGATAGTAGGGAACTCCGAAGAAGTTCTGGCGGAATGACTCAGAGCCGTCCTCCAGAGATTCTGGTGGGCTGGGTTAAGGTTGAAACGGGAGAAGTGCAAAATCAAAATCGAGTCGACGGAATTCTTGGGATTCTGGATCGATGCCACCAGCATGCATCCCATCGATGCCAAATTGGAGGCGATCTGATGAGTCCTGACCCCATGGTCCAAAGAGGAACTGGGTCTCCTCAACTACTACCACGCTTTCCTACCTCAGAAGGCTATGGTAGCAGAGACCCTCCACTGGCTACTGGACAAGTCAGCCACGTGGCAGTGGATAAGGGCACATGACCACAGCTTCGCGGCAACAAAGGCCTTGCTGGCATAAGACACCATGCTCACACATTTTGAGAAAGGGCAGCCCATGTGCATAGCCTGCAACATGTTCCCATATGGAGTTAGGGCCATCCTGATCCATGAAGAGCAAGATGGGCAACAAGTGCCCATTGCATATTACTCGAGGATGCTGTTCTCAGCTGAGCGAAACTACACTCAAATTGACAAGGAAGCCTTAGCAATAGTCATGAAAATCAAGAAATTCCATGACTATGTGTACAGACGGCCATTTGTGGTCTACATGGATCACAAGCCACGATTGGGGCTGTTCACAACCAGCAAGCAAACCCCGCAAATCATAACCCCCCAAATGGTTCAGTGGTCGATCTTTTTATTGGCTTACAGCTTCATGCTGGTGCACAGACTGGGAAAGGACATGGGGCATGCGTACGGCCTCAGCAGGCTGCCACTGCCCAAGGTAGAGCTGGACTCAGCTCCGGTATCCAAAATCATGGCAATCCATGAAATACCACATGCGCCCCTACATGCGGGAGATGTAGCCAAGAAGACAGCCACCAATCTGACCCTCAACCGCGTCCTCTCAGGGGTGCAATCAGGGCACTTGGGTAGTGACTGGGGCCCAGAGTTCCAGGAGTTTGTCATCAGGAAAGATGAACTATCAGCTCACAAGGGCTGCATATTGTGGGGAAGCTGAGTGGTGGTCCTCGAATGCCTGAGGGCACAAAGGGCACCCGGGCATATTCTGGTCAAAGGCTTTCACCCAGAGCTACATCTGGTGGGGGAAAAGGAAAAGGAAAAAGTCTCACTACGAAAATGGATCGGCTACACCCATACTGCACTCCCGGAATGATAAGGCCGCCGCGTAGGCCCCCCAAGGTGTTCAGGCCTCCTGACAGGGTGTGGGTCCGGAACTATGGTGATAGATCACCATGGGTCCCAGCCGTCATGACCAGGGTGCAGGGAACCATCCTGTATCAAGTCACTCTGGAAGATGGGCGCCTGGTCCGGTGACACATTGACCAAATGAGGCATCGATGGGGATCTGGCCTCTAGGGTGATGCAGCCGAAGCTCAACCACCGGAGTCAGGCAGTCGAGTCATCATGTTTCCGGGGCCGGGATCCAACTCCAGCAAAGCTGACTCAGAGGTGGAGTAGATGGACGACTCGCTGGATGAAGCTCCATGGGGGTTATTCTCGCCACCAGCCGCCAAGGCCGCAAACACCGACAGAAGATGACAGGGAGTGATCCGGACCGTCGGGGACACAACCGACTCTCAGAGCCAGAGTAGAGGGTGCCCCTCAATTGGGACCAGCCCACCACAGTGAGTAGCCGCTGCCAGGGCTGAGTCGGTCACAATGCATCCTGAAACTCCCCAAAACGCAGTACCGAAAGTTTGTGGCCCACTAGGGGTGATGGGGCCACCCCCAGGGGGAAGGAATGTCATGTCCCAGGCGGCTAGAGCAGGAAAAGCCAGGGCGCCAACTGGACCACTGTCCAACCAATGCAGGCATGGAGCGGATCCTACTAGGGCCGCGATTGGGGAGCCGATTGAAGCAAGGAAAAAGTTGAGGGTTTTAAGCAGGCACTGAATGTTGTCGCTCATCTTCACTCTGCACTGCATAAAGTGTTGAGTTGAGCTTGGCTTTGGGATCTTATTACCCCCCACCCCAATACACAACAGAATCACTGCTGGAAAAATATCTATTTTACTCCATCCATATGGACAGTTCCTTTGGTAACTTGAATCTAAGTTCTTGACCTCCACCGTAATTCTTTCCCCTAAAGTAAATTTTAGTACACACAGCAGATATTTGCACCTCTTTGCATTGGATTCTGCTGCAATGCTTGTGTAAGGCAGTAAAGTCTATCACAAGTTCAGTGGGAATCTCCCACAATTTTAATGCTCAGGAAGTGAAATGGTGCTGGAAATATCTCTTGCATAAGCCATTTTTTTGTAGTTATGTAACAGCTTGTTTCTCATATCAAAAGCCTTTTATTCCAATAGGGTTTGCTTAAGGAGGCTCTATATGCTTATTATCCAAATCTGTCTTGTGGAAAGTGTTTCTCCCAATGAGCACATATTTTCATGAGCAAAACTTGAGCAGGACCATCCATCGTTTATTACATCTGAATTTTGCTTAAGTGCACCTTGCTTTGACCAACCTATCTTCAACCCATTCATCTGCTCTTTTGGGGTTATGCTTTCCTTACTTTAACTTCCCTACTAAGCATCAGTACCTGGAACAGAGAAAATAATTTTTCAGCAACAGTCGCCATGTGAGTAGGAAGCTGACAGGAAATAATTGCTAGATCATTCCCCGCTTGTCTCTGTGACTAGCTTCTTTTGATGCTGGTTCAGTTCCATTAAACATGTGCAGAATGTAAACTCACTTCAGGTTCTCCATAAGTTGCCTCCATGGCCTCTAAGCACTAGCTATGTTAACAGTGACATAGAGTAAGATTGTGACTTTTGTTAGACTGGCGCTGTTTGATAATTCAGCTGTGTCTTACAGCCAGACATCTGAGGTAGTGATGTGGTAAAAGATCCAAGAGTTGTAGCTGAGTGATTGCATTCAACAATGTTTCATTGAAGAGAGCTTCCTTGAGTTTACTCCTTCCATTGTATCTGTCCCTGTCATCACAAATGTCTTGTATCTCTAGAGGTTTCTAGAGATTGGTTAAAATAATCTCTATAGGGATTGTTTTAATCAACTTCCAAATTCTCTCCTTGTAATGCTCTGCTATGTGCACCAACCATTGAGTGAAAGGCTCTGACAAAAGCAAGTACAGAATTTAACAGTCCTCCGGTTGCAGCAGTGGCCGATGGACGTTTTTTCATCATCTTTCTCCTTCCTGCTCAAGGAAATGAATAACATCACTATCTCGTTAATCTTTCTTCCAAAGCCACGAATGTTATCTCCACAGTTTCTTAAAAGAGGCTACCTTGTATTGCCATGGTCCATTAGCTATGCAAAAGGGAACAGTGCTTTTTCAAGATAACCTCATTGAGGCTAAGGAACAAATCTCTCTTTATGGACAAGTTGTTGTTATAACGCTTCCAGGTTTAGCATGCTAAAGTGCTCTCTGGGATAATAGCCATGCCGTTTTATCTTAAATAAATTCTTGTATTAGAGGAAAATGGGCGGGTTTTTTTACCTTGATGGAAATGACATAGCTTGTTGAATATACCTTACATCCATTTTGTTTTTGTTGTTGTTGTTACTGTTCATTCATTCACTTCCAACACTTTGTGGCTCAATAGGCATCATTTCAATAATATTGCCCAGCAATAACAGCTTTTAGATTTATCAAATTCTACAAATTCAGATTTTTGGGAATAATAAGTCCTAAAAAGCTTGCATTCCAAAATCCAAAGCAAGCACGAGAAAAGAAAGCAAATATCATTCAGCTTTATAAACATTCATGCGGATGTGCACACAGTGGTAGAAATGCTTACTCAGAAACAAATTCTTCTAAGCTCAGTGGGGCTTACTTCTTACTAATTCTGTCTAGGGATGCAGGCGCTGATGTTTTATTTACACAGTCCACGGCCAATGGAGCAGAATATGTGGAAAAGGAGGCACAACAGGGCGGAGTAGGCATCAGACAGTGTGTGAATTACATGTCAACTATATGGAAACACCTCACCTTGCAGAATGAAGAGATGGAATGCCAACTGCAGTTTCAGCAGATCTAAAGATCTTCCCATGCCACTGCCTTCCCAGACCTTATGACAGTAATGGCAAACCTATGGCACGTGTGCCACAGTGGGCACACAGAGCTCTCTCTGTTGGCACGTGAGCCAAGTCACCCCAGCGGTGAGCATGCTCAGAAAGAGAGTAGTGGCACAAAGTGATTGTGGAACGTGGACAGTAAGCGAGACAGAGCCAAAGCTGTCAAACAGTGTGCTCTTTTATTATCTTGAAAACAACTGTTCTCTTGAGCAACCAGCAACTGACTGCCTAGCAAAAACTGTTGCTTTCAACTTCAAATGTTCATTCTACTTTAACCAATGAGTGCAGAGCTCCCTTTTTTTCTAACTCTCTCCTTCTGTAACCCCCACCTTTGGAAATGGCCAGTTCCATTTTAAACTGCCGACCAGATCTCAATAGTGATGGTGTCACAGTGCCCTGTGCATGCTCAGAAAGAGAGTAGCGGCGCTGAGCAATGACATCACAGGGCCTTGTGCATGCTCAGAAAGAGTAGCGGCGCTGGGCAATGACATCATAGGGCCTTGTGCATGCTCAGAAATTCTGGGAGTAGCAATGTCAGGCGATTATATCATGAGCAGCAACTCATTAGCTGTGACTCATTCGGGCACTCTGTGCCTAAAAGGTTAGCCATCATTGCTTTATACCATGAAATTTATAATGATGCCGTAAAACCTGTGCCATGCTCAAGCAAGTGAGTTCATTGCACATTTACCCCTAGTCGAACTGGAATGTTTACTTGTAAGCAGATACCTTTAAGAGCTGAAATGCTTACCCCTAAATAAGAGGAGCTTAAACTTGCTGTTTCAAACATATATGTGCCTTGTTATATGCTGTGGAGTTGGGAGTCACATGGTAAAGGCAAAACTATATGCTGATTTTTATGGTCCTGCAGATATGAAATGAGTAAACCAGGACCACAAAAGAGCAATAAGGTATGGCTTTTTTTAAAAAAAATCAGATGATTAGAGACTATGAATGTTCCCTTAAATGCCTTGTACCAATGAACAAGCAATAGGGCTCCTTATCTGGCCCTTCCTTTTCAGAAGGAATCAATCTCTTTTGAGATTTCCTTCCTCCTAGTTTCTTACAAGGTTTCTCTAAACTACAATTTCTTTTAGCACTAACAGCATTAAAGTACAATTGAAATCAATAAAATTATTACTGTTCAGATAGAAGTATAATTTCAGAGCAGAGGGGTTTAAAATAAAAGGCATCCATAATTTAAAAGTTCTGGTTGAATAAACAGGTCTTTATCTGGTGCTGAAAAGGATAATGTGAGTGCCCATCTCTTTTATGACTCTGAGCAATTAAAAGAAGGAAAACAAGTTATATGGGTGGAGAAATCACAACAAACCACAGGACTACTCTCTACCAATTAAAATAAAACCCAAACTAGAGGGCAGCCGGCCTGTCTCAAGGCATAAGAAAACAACCAAGTGTTTAATGATTTTCTGACTGTCATTAGGGTGGAAAATACAGGAAGCCTGGGGAAGGATATCATTTCAGAGAACAAGACCCTCCACAAAGAAGATCCACATTCTGAGTTCCACAAGTTTACACCGTTCAATCCATGGGATCTAGAACATACCAACCCTACCCGATCTTACTGGAAAGGCATTAAAAATTAGACACATATAAAAATGGTTGCAAGGAAGAATTTCTGGGAATATTGTTGTAAAAACAGAACACCATGGTCAAAAAAGGATCCTGTACCAGTCATTATTTGTCCCATTTCATTGAATGAAGCACTAGGGACAGAGTTTCTAAAGAGGTTTCTAGGGTTCAAATGTAGTCAGGGATAGAGCCATTTTAAATCTTAAAATAACAGCTTTACACCAAGCCCAGCGATAAATTGGGGTCAATGCAGCTGAGAATCCATTGTGCAATGTGATCAAAATTCCTAGAAGTATGAATTATGCTGTTTCTATTTCATTTTATTTTGTAATACACATTATTTTATTACACTTTATTGGATTGTTTATCTTACAATTTTAAAAGCTGCTAGTTTAAGATGTGGAAGTCTACTGTTCAAAGGGAGTGAGGGAGGATATTCCCGTCAACTGATAGAAGCCAATTGTTTTATCCTCAGTTGCTCCTGAGATCTGGGGCAAGTTCATATCAGCAAGAGTGGAACAATGTTGCACAGAAACATTTATCTGAGTAAGCAAAAACTGTGCACACACCTCACTATTTAGCACCTTCTTACACAACACTCTTGCTCTTACAGAAAAATCCAGAACTGCTAGGAAAACTCACAAATTCTTAGAACAGTCATTTAAATTATAACCAGTCATCTTTGGAGAGATGGGATTACTTGAATTACTTTTATAAATACAGGAATAAATAAATGAACAAGCAAGTAAGGGAAGTAGAAGAAAAGGAGAGCAGGGAGGAAAGGAGAGGATATACCTTGGTATTTAAATCCTTATCACATTATTACTTCTAGATAATTCACTTAGTATTATGGATGAGTCATTTCTTCATATAATACAAAACAGTTTTATCTATTAGACTGGCCTACCAAAACTATTATCCTGGGAAATACAATAGTATAACATGAGTATCCAGCATGATATTTCTAGAAACTAGTGTCCCTAAAGACCTCTTCATTTGCATCCTCCAAGCGCAGAATCCCACCTGTCTTTTTTCAATCAATGTGTGAATAAGTAAGTTCCTCCCTCTAAAGGCAGCCATAGCATCCACAGGAGGGTCTTAAAATTTTGGCTGAGGGGAAGGAGGAGTTGGGAGTCACATGGTAAAGGTAAAACTATTTCCAAGTATTTTATGTCTTCTCAGACTGAAAAATGACTTGATGGCATATAATACGATGCCGTGGAAGTGGTGTCCCGGTGTCTGGAAGCTGTGTGGATCTGGATGGGGAAGAATAGACTCAAACTCAACCCCTCCAAGACTGAGTGGCTG
>JANHFO010003932.1:50111-61204 GCA_032468095.1 Pareas carinatus
AATACCTTCTTCTACCCTGTTTTCAACTGTCCCTTGAGGGTTTAGTCACCATTTAAAAAAAAATTCCGGGACTGCATTTCAAATTTAATTTTACTATTGTTCATCCAAAAATTTTGTGGAGTGATAACAATAAGAGCAATCCCCCTCCTTCAGCCGACTGGTATTTTCTTCTTTTTGCTTCCGCCTTGGTGTTTGTTTTGGTGTCCCAGCATCTCTACCTTGATGGCGGCAAGTACCCTTTCTTCCATCCGGCGCACAGGGATCAAAGTGGTAAAGACAAGTGTGTCAGCCGCTGCCTGATACGCATCCCTGCTTCACCCCTTCTTCGGTCACCCCCCAAGATGACCTAGGACCGCTCACGGCCCCCGGACGGAGAAAGAAAGGGCTTCAACAGCCAGAGCCCCCAGCTGTTTTACACTGATTAGCAAAAACCGGAACCAGAAGTCACTGTGATAATACTTGTAACACCATCAAATAATATCTGCCTATCTCAAGCCTTTGGGAAAGACTTGATAAGTGGTTAAAAATGCCAGTCTAAGCATCTCACTGATTGTGCAACCAACCAAAACAATGACAATAACTAACAATAACCAACAATTACTAACAATAACAATATGATTACTACAAATACCTGGGTATCCTTCAAGTTGACAACATCAAGCACACTAAAGTCAAGAAATAGATTAGAGGTGAATACATCAAGAGAGTGAAGAAGATCTTAAAGTCCAAACTCAATGGAGGAAATGCCTTCAAAGCAATAAACACCTGGACAATTTCAGTCATTAGATACGCAGCTGGAATAGTGAACTGGACTCAAGCAGAACTAAAAACTATGGATTGGAAGGCCAGAAAAATAATGACAATAAATCATGTCCTTCATCTTCACAGCGACATTGACAGACTCTTTCTACCAAGGCAAATAGGTGGGTGTGGAATACTACAAGTACACCAGATGGTTGAAGTAGAAAAAATGACTTTGGAAGAATATCTGAAGGACAATGAAGAAGATGCACTGAAGTTAGTATACCAGGAAGGCTTACTGACTACTGGAGAGACCAAACTGGCCTACAAAAAAGACCAAATGAAAAACAGAATGGAGACACGGGAAGACTAAGCACTACATGCTCAGTACATTAAGAAAATAGCAGGGAAAGCAGATAACAAGAAGACCTGGCAATGGTTAAGTTGAAGAAAGAGACCGAGGGAATAATTCTGGCTGTACAAGACCAAGCCTTAAGAATAAATGCATGCAAAGCTAAAATCAAAAAGACAGCAACAGACAGTAAGTGCTGCCTATGCAAAGAAGCTAAAGAAAAGCACCTAAAGCACCTACTACATAACACCCTGGACCTAACAATTGTTGATAAGAAAGACAAAAAAAGTATGTATTGTGGATGTGGCAGTTCCTGGAGACCGCAGAATAGAAGAGAAAGAATTGGAGAAGATCACAAAATACAAAGACTTACAATAGAAATAGAATGACTGAGGCAAAGGCAATCAAGGGTAGTCCCAATAGTCATAGGCACCTTGGATACAATCCCAAAACAACTGGAGCACCACTTGAACACCATCAGCATTGACAAATTTGCCATCAGTCAATTGCAAAAGGCAGTATTACAGGGAACAGCTTCAGTCCTGCGACAGTATCTGTAACACCATCAAACATCCACATCTGCCTAACCCAGGTCCTTGGCAAGAACTCGATAGGTAGACAAAAATGCTAAACCCAGTCTGAATATCTGGCAGACTGCACAATGAACAATAATAGAAATCTAGGAAGCCTTGAAACAGAAAGAAGAGTAAACTGTTTATTACAAATGCAAAATTAACCTTTCTAATGTAGAGAAAAATAAATTTTAATTTTCATAATTACTTAGGAGGTTAATGCTTTAATCGAACAAATCAATGTTCAATTACTGGATTGTGATAGTTTTTCCTTGGATAAAAGTTCAATATTTGTAGCAATTGATGTTACTTGTCAATAGAAATAATCTCCTATGTTTAGCTTTCTTCTATACTGGTTTTGTGACTACATGTAAAGAGAAAATTGTGCTGATACAAATGACTTTTCAATGGTTGAATGACAGTTTCAGGATACTCTTTTAAAAGCCTTACCCAGAAATTCATACATTCTTAATGAACAAATGTTTCTAATGGGAAATCAGACAAATGTAATTTTAATTTCTCAAAGTGTAAGTCACAACACCAGCAGCAATAGAATTCATTTTAGTTATTCTGTTTTCATGTTTTTTTCATACCATCTGTAATTTTACCAGTTTGTAACTAATGATCCATGTCTGGAAAATGTTCCTATTACATTAAAATTTATTAGAATTAATAAAAAAAGCAAAACAACATGCATATACTGAGGGGTATATGTATTTAGGATGGGTGTTCATAGCTTGGATATTCTTGGTTGGGAATGCCAGACTGAAGCTACTTAAGTATCCTTTTTTTTCTGTTTGCCTATCTTTGCAAACACAATTGTCATGTTTGTTTACATTAGAGAAGGTCCAATTCCAAAGACATTTGAACCGTATGTGCATTGACACTGAAGAGCATAATCCTAAATTTCCCACACAGCTCAGTAGGGCTTATTTCTAAGTAGATGGACAGGCTGCCCCCTTAATTATTAAGGAAACCTCCTGTAGATACAAGCATGTATATGCAGAAATACTGTCTGCAACATGAGGAGTAAAGAACCCAGTGGTATCTCTCTTGCTTTGGTCAGTTTGTTAGGTCAAACATGGGCAAATGTGCATATCATAAGGGAAAGGCAGCAAGTTTTCTCCTGCATGGAGCACTTACAACTTCAGGTGACATAATCAGTCATATGGGAAGAACAGCAATGAGGCAGGAAGTAGATGCTGAATGTTTCTCCATTCATCTGTAATCCCTCATGAAAATGTCCCATTCTCTCCCCTTTAATTCTTCATGAAATCCATTAGGTTTCTACAGAATCCAGTTTGAAAAACCTTGATCTAATTTTCTGCACAGAAAAGAAGGAATGACCTTGAAGGACAGGAGAAAGAGGTTCCATAAAGACAATGATCAGATAAAGAAGACTGGGTCTAGGGTAGGAATGATCAGATAAAGAAGACTGGGTCTGAAACAGCACCCTCCCTAGTTCTCACAAAGATAAAGGGAAGAAGGAAAGAAACACATTTAGACTTACAAAATTTTATTATTATAGTTTTGCAATAAAAGTAGCACTGATCTATATGGCTAGCTTCCTTGGTCTGATCTACCTTGACATCCTCCTACAAATTGCATTTTTCTTTGATTTTTTTTAAAATTATCAATGTTGCGCCTCCTTTAAGTTTTCTGCATGCTAGATAAATAAGCTGATTTTTTTTCCCCAATTCACATTCCAGAATTGGAGATTAGCTCAGATAGGCTGCTTCCTAGATTGACACATGGAGTGAACTAGTCAGCATCGAGAGGCAACTGGATCATTTTAGTAGATTATTGTTATTCAAAATTGTGATTTTAGCTCTTGACCTACTTAGAACAGAAAAAATTTTTTTTATGAAAAGCTGCTAAAGTGAAACAGAACATTAGAAAAAATGTTACTGGTGGAGAGTGCTAAAGAGTGCTGTTTTCATTTTATTACTCACATTTTAAAGCTATGTTAGGTAAAGCATTCATAAAAGTTCCACATTGTATAAAGCTCTATTCTTTCCCAAATGAAGGCCATAAATGTAAAACAATCGGAATTTAGAGGTAAAATTTAGCAACAGATTTTAACCCTGTAAATAATGGATTCATTAAGAGACATCTGTAACTCCACTGAGTACTCTGAATATTAAAAACTAATAATAAAATAATTACTCAATGATTTAATAACTGCATTTAAGTTATTCAGCATATCAAATGGTTCCCCAAAAATCTAATGAGTTATCACAACTGTTGAATAAATACCCAAATAGCATCACAAAAGGAGGGTACCATAGAAAGCTGACAAGACAATAGAAGATTTACTTGACTAACCAAGTGCTAATTATTTGGAAATGCTGCCAAGTTGAAAACATAGTAAAGGCTCACAATGTTATGGAAGAAGGCAAATACCATGTCCTGTCTGTATTCAAATGCTACTGAGTCATCTAAACGTATTTGCCCATAATGGATGCCATTATAGATGCCGCCATGGCCATGTCCCCCCCTAAAAAAACCTTGAATGCAGATCATAAAGCTGTCCCAAAATATTTGCTATTGAGACAAAAATAGACATTTATTAAATTCATGAGTAGTAATCATCCAAATTAAATTAAATCAAGTCCAAAATTAAATTAAATTAAATTAAGATCATGCTAAATAGGGATTATGATATAAAAAAAGTTTCTGTTTTTTAAATGAATAGAGCAGTTCTTTTAAGAATAGCATAGAAAAAATAAGTAATTGCAATTATCTTGAAATCCAGAACATTATGCAAATGTTAATGTATTCCTTAAAATATCATAACTTACTCTGTGCCTTCATAATCATTAAATAGAATGATACATATCATTTAGGAGCATTAAATGTGTGAATTCATTTACTCTGTACCTTTTGATGCAGCTTTAGTCACAAGGAACTGAAGGAACTCATTTCAGAATAAACATATAGAATAGCCCTATTTTAGTAATTCTGGGGGGTAAAGGCCAAATATATGTACATAATACCGATTTAATTAAAATAATCCTATATACTCTTTTAGATTTTCTTTACTCATCAAAGGAATTATAGTTGGGATCCATAATAAAGAAATGCACACATTGTTATATTTTTATTTCTAGTTATTCTGTTTATTCTAATAACGTTAATTAGAAGAAAATAAATCATTCCTTTCCAAGAAAATTATACTTGAGGCCAACTTCATTATTTTTAAATGAGAGCACAGAAGCTTAGAAGCAAACTATATATATATATATTATAACAGTATCTTTTTCTGAGTTCATATAGCTACCTTTTTATAGTTTCTATGTAATTGAAGGAAAACACACATGCTTTAAAAGAGTTGCAGACTGGTGCTATGTTTGTGCTCCAGTAGGCACCTTTTTGAAATCAGAAAAGAATACAACACCGTTCTCATTTTGAATCACAAATAATGAAGAATTTTTCAGGAAATTATTATTTTGTCAGCTTTCTCATTTAGCAAAGCAGCTTCAATTTATTAAGAGTGTGGAGTATGAGTGAATCAATATGTTTCATTGGGCAATGTGTCATTTGTTAATCGGATATTGATAAGATTATTGACGCATAGCTAATTAATCTTAAACCCCATGGTAGCTTTCATATGTTTCCTTAATTATGCTCTTCATCTTTGTCTTCCCACTTTGGCACACATGCACTGTGGATGAAGTCATCAGTGAGTCTTTTCCTTTTTTATTTTTGTATGAGTTGTTTGTTTATGTATTTACAATCCTCAGTGGTAAAATTATTATCCCTAGTTGTAATTAGGCTTATAAAATAGATACTTAATAATATTTGTCAGAAGACAGATATTGATTTGGTAGAAAATTAGATTGGCATTGTCTGAGAGGCACAAAAATATATTACAGTTAGTAAAGCATACTTTTCAGAATCTATCTGTATGCAAACTTTGGAAGACATTAATCAGGCATAATTATTTTTAGACCTTTGGCCAAAAGTTAAAAGAAATCCATCGAGTTTTCTTCCTATTATTTAGTTTTGAATTACTTAGAAGTAGTATGTGTACATGTTTACATATTTGTCTCTTTATGCATGCAAATGGATACACACATATAACATAGACAACAAGGGGATTTAACAGAGACATAGGAAGCTCAGGCTAAGAAGTGATTCTGAGTCCATATGTGTTTATTCTCAACTGCACAATTTTTTCTGATCTAAAGTTATCATTAACCCTATGCTGGAAGACCACAATTATCTTTCACTATGAAAATAACATTAGTTTTTATCCAAGGTACCAATGGAATTGTATCATCCTCCACCAGATCTTCTCTGCCTCTTCTGTCCTTGAAATATACTTAAAATTAAAATAAAATTTCATTTTGATTTCTTTACTTTATTTATTACATTTCTATGCCACCCATCTCATTGATACAGTGACTCCGGGCGGCTTCCCATGCAACATGCTGTAAACCCAACATGCTTAAATCTCGTGTCTGTTTTCTTTGATTCTAATTAAAGAAATCTTAATCTAAACTATAATAGCAGCAATACCTCATTGTGTTCAATGTTAGTTTTGGCATATTGAATAAACTGGATAAACAATGCAGCCACAATCACATCTGTGGAGGAGAGTTGCAAACTGTACATTACTCATTAACAAGATTGTGGGTAGCAGCAATTAGAAAATTTCTTTTTTTAATGTTTCCATTTATTTAGTCACAGCAGCAAGATCCCCTCCTTCCTCCCTCCTTCTCTCTCTCTCTCTCTCTCTCTCTCTCTCTCTCTCACACACACACACACACACACACACACACACACACACACACACACACACCATACACAACAGTTTTTGTGCATGCAAAATCTGCACTGTAGCTACTGAGCTTATAATGCCCCAATGAAAGGACACATTAGCTCTTAGCCTGCCAGGTCAGTACTCCTGCAGGTCCAAATCAGCATTGGGTGTCACTATTGGCAGAGGTGAGTATGTGTATATACACACATCCATAAGCACACAATTTTACAATTAAAATTTAAAACCTTCATTCTTCCACTAGCATAAGTATAACAGGCTTTGCCATTTGATTATTGTTTATAGATTCAGTAACCCAAGAATTAAAGAACAGCCTTGAGGCAAGTGTAATTATTTACAGCTGAAGCCTCCTATTGTTATTAGTGTGCTCCTAATTGCTTGAAGTTATATCAATGTTAGTTCATTTAACACATTTTTGAAAACATGCTTGGAAATTGCTTTCCATTTGAAGTGTGAGCACAACTCTTGGAGGGCTTTTTCATTTGTAGAGCATTAAAATAACCTGTCTTTTGTCTGTCATTAGGAAGGAATAATTTTTATAAGGAGAAAACTTGGTAGATAAAACAGAAATAGAAGAAATTCTTATTTTACTACTTCTCCGCTTGTCTGTGTTATATTCAATTTAGCTTAATTAAAAGTGATTTTTTTCAGCATTCACACTAAGAACATAAAGTTTGCTCTGAGTGATGTGATCTGATGACTTTACTGTGACTGTGTACTTTGACCAGCTTGAATTTAGCATGAAGACATTAAGTCTCCTTTTATGTGAAGCGGCACATTTCCAGTTTATTGAAGTGATCATAGAGAAGACAAGTCAGCCATACAGCCTTACATATTTTCCAGTGACACAATGGTAAATCTTCTAAGTATTGCATCTGATGAAAGACAGTATTTCCTCCCAACTCTTACCCATTTCATTTCCTTTCTTTCTTTGCCAACAATTCAACGTTAAAGCTTTATTTGCGTTTTTTATAAATATATTCATAAATATATTCCTCATATAAATATCCATTCCTCAGTTCGGAATAGAATACCTTATGCCACCAGGCTTGAAATTCTGGAAAGCTTAGAGCTACGCCGCCTATGGTCTGCCTTAAGTCTAGTACACAAAATTGTCCGTTACAATGTTCTACCTATGAAAGAATACTTCAGTTTCAACCACAATAATACATGGGCTAACAAGAGTGAACAAACTCAAAGTGAACCACTCCAGACTCGATTGCAGAAAATATGACTTTAGTAACAGAGTGGTCAATGCCTGGAACTCATTACCTGACACTGTCATTACATCCTCAAACCTTCAAATCTTTAACCTTAAACTGTCTACCGTGGACCTTACTCCATACCTAAGAGGTCTACAAGGGGGTGTGCATAAGTGTACTAGCGTGTCTACTGTCCCTGTCCTACTGTCCCCATTTATTCGTACTCATTTACTATTATGCATATGCTTATACCTACATGTTTATATAGCATGTTCCTACTTATATTTGTTTTTCTCATATTTGCTTGACTAAATAAATAAATTAAACTAAACTATCCTCCAAAGCACCTGAAGGCAGAACAAGAAGCAATGGGTGGAAACTAATCAAGGAGAGAAGGAACCTAGAACTAAGGAGAAATTTCCTGACAGAACAATTAATCAGTGAAACAGCTCGCCTCCAGAAATTGTGGGTGCTGCAACATTGGAAGTTTTTAAGAAGAGATTGGACAACCATTTGTCTGAAATGGTACAGGGTCTCCTGTTTGAGCAGCGGGGTGAACTAGATGACCTCCAAAGTCCCCTCCAACTCTGTTATTCTGTATTCAGTGTGTTGCTAACTGGCCAAGTATCTTGATTCTATGTATATTCAATTTGGACAATTTTGGTGTTTTGCTGGTTTTATTGTTTTAAAACGTGATTTTTTTAACTTTAAGATATTTTTTCAATTATGAGTCATTCAAAGTCTTTGATTGAAATGGGCGGCCATAGAAATTGAATTAATTAATTAATTAATTAATACTAGAGGCATCAAGCATTGAGCAAGTGACTGTGTAGGACTGAGTAAGGAACTGTAACAACAAGAAAAGTTTATTTATTAAGCAAATTTATATGCTGCATAATTTTAAAAAATCATTAAAAAACCTTGCCCCAGTCCCTGTGGCAGCAACAAAACCATCAAATTAGCCACTTGCTCAGTTCTGTCTTCATTCGTGGTCCCTAGACTTGCTGACAAAAATCACACTTTTAGGCCTATTTGGAAAAGCAGCAGGGAGAAAGCCAACCATACCTCAGGGGAAATTATGTTTTTTAAAGAAGGAGCTACCACTGAGAAGACCCTTTGTCATGGTCCTAACAAATGTATACATCTAATTGATGGAACCCGTAACATATCCTGCCTTCCTGTCCTAGTGGGAAATATTAGGAGACTTTGGGTTCTAATTATAGAATAAAGCATTTGCAAAGTAAGAATTTTTTATACTAAAAATGGCTGTAAAGCTGAGACCAATTATAGAATATAGATAGTGACAGAATATTTATTTATGTAAGCATTGATAGAATGACATAGCTTACTGAAACATCTCTCTATTACGACCCTGTAATTCCTTAACTTTTTTTGACCCCGTAATTCTTTAATTCAGGGTAGAATCAGCACAACTGGATGGAAATGAACATTTACTGACCGGAAGCCCTTCCTGACACCTACACAGAGTTCCCAGCAGATTTTTTTTTTGTGCCCTAGAATTGAACTCTCAACCTTCCGAATGGGAGGTGAGCATCTTCACCACTAAGGCATCACCCCACTCTCTATTAAAATAACAACAAACCAACCAAAATGGTGGTTAATGTAAAAGCAGGACATCCAAAGAAATGTAGTAAAAGTATGAGAATAGAAATAGGATAATCAAAAATGGAAAAGAATTAATATCCTCTTCCATGACAGAAAGAGAACAGAACAAATCATTTTGGTATTAAGAGAGAGCACAGTGTTGGAAATAACAAATGTAGAGAAATTGTTCTATAAAGAAAGAGGCTGGGACCTTAAGCTTAATTATAACATCTTTATTTGAGAACATGTTGATGATGAAAAGACCCTGCTCACAAGAGTTTTATCACCTCCTACATTTGTCACCATCCACAACTAAACTTTCAAGAAGAATATAAAATCAATTCATCTCCAGGACAATGGATGTAATATAAAGGGTATTTTTTTTTTAATGTCTTGAAAGCAATTTATAATGTCCTATGGGACCCGATGGCTCAGTGAATTAATTCGCTGAACTCATCCATGACTAATCTGCCCAGTAAACATTTTAATTGGTTAACATTAGAAGAGTCCATCAAGAATAAGTTCAGAATGACCCGACTAAGCCTGACTTGGTCCTTTAGGTCAATGCATATAAACCCTGGGATTTGTTCAAGATATTGAGACTATATTGTTCTAATTATAGAAAGAATTGCACTTAAGGTTGTTTTCAAATATGCCATCGTTGTGAATATGACTGCAGAGGATGAAAAAGAACCACGTTTGCTGTAGACTATCTCTGTTCACGTAGTCCTTGACTTAATGACTGGTTGCTAAGCAACCATTAAACATTACAGCAGACCAAATTTGGGGCTACCTATGAGCTGGGTTTGAAGTTCCCACCGTCTCCCCGTCCCCATGGTTTATGACTGTTTGCAATATCCTACAGTCACGTGACGACTGCATTTTATTAGTTTTGGGGAAAACCAGCAATTTCTTAACTACTTAATCACTACAGCATTTGCATAATGATCATGGCTTCACTTAACGATCATCGCAGTGCTCTGTGGGCAACCAGGTTAGCTTAACGATCGCTGCATTTAAGGTTGTGAAACCTGGTGGGTCACCTTTTATGACCATGACAATTTATGTTCATGATGGACAGGTTCCATTTCGGTTGTAAATCCTGCACTGCCTGAATTGCTAGCACTGACGACGTTATCTAATTTGGTAATGAAACATCTGCACGAAAGCCACCATGTCCGGAGAGGACCTCACAGATATATCCTTTCCTCTGGCACCAGAGCAAAGAGATTTCCAGGCAAACCCCAACTTAACTCATGGAGGAAGAACCTGCTCTCTGGAAGACTTATTTATTTATTAAGCATTTGGTAAGACTAAAAGGAGGGGCACGATGGCTCAGCGGATGAGATGCTGAGCTTGTCCATAGGAAAGTTGGCAGTTTGAATCCCTAGTGCCACGTAACAGAGTGAGCTCTTGTTACGCGCCCCAGCTTCTGCCAACCTAGCAGTACGGAAGCATGTAAAAATGCAAGTAGAAAAATAGGGACCACCTCAGTGGGAAGGCAACAGCGCTCCATGCGTTTTTTGGCATATAATCATGCTAGCTACATGACAACGGGGACGTCTTCCAACAACCTTGGCTCTTCAGCTTAGAAAATGGAGATGGGCACCTCCCTTAGAGTCAGATAGGAGGCTAATTTCAAAGGGAGGGAGCATGGAATGTAACCTAGTAGGACAGCAGATACCTTGAGGAAGAGGTGGTCTCCACAAATAACTTGGCCCTATGCCATGTAAGTGTCAAGAGACCTTCAATAGCAGGGCCGCTCACCAGATGGAAATAAACAATCCAAATGAACGTGGTTCTCAAAGGCTATTTATTTGTCTAGGTAGCGAGCTCTC
>JANHFO010003932.1:84860-97389 GCA_032468095.1 Pareas carinatus
GATAGATAGATAGATAGATAGATAGATAGATAGATAGATAGATAGATAGATAGATAGATAGATAGATAGACAGACTAGTGTAATTGAATCACATATTGCTGGAATTACAATGAGATATCAACTTTAGTATTGGAGACTATTAAGAATAAAAGTATATATGCACATTTGGATTTTAAGAATATAGACTATGTAGTAGAACTCATTCAACGTATACATTGTAAAAAGGATTCTTTTTTTTAAAAAAGTGGACTGATTTATTCCTGTAATTCTTCAATGCACTTATTTTGAAATGAATAAGTATGAGCTGAATGAAACAAAAGTTGATTCCAGTATAGAAGGATATTTTGGAATTCAGAAGGAGCTATGGTTAGGGGACTGAACATTTCTAAGTAGGCTTCATAGTGAGATTAAATTTCTAATTTATTCTATGTTGGGGTTGTTTTTCAGCCTCAGAAATTCACTCTGGAAAAATGCTGAGTTAAAAATATGTTATTATATCTGAAAGAAAGACAATTTCCTTTCAAACCCTCAAAGGAAGAGAATATAAATTATAAATTCAGACAAAAATCCTGTGCAATCCCTCAACTTATCAATTTAAGAGTTGCCTACTCTATCTTAAGCCAATCTTCCATCTCCTTTTATATAACTGTAATTATCACAAATATTAAATCTCTGCCTGAGGCTACTTGTGAGGTAACGATATTAGGCCAAACACACTCCTGCATCATTGTACTGTTGATAACATACAACTCCATGCCTCCTTCACTACACAAGCCAGTCATTCTCTTGCCAAACTGATGCAAATGCTTGGCACATGTTAAGATGGAGGCAAGCCATCTGGCTGCAGTTCAATCTGGACACGTTGTACTAATCAGCAGGGAGACATGCTTGGAGGACCTTATGGCATCTGTAATTGCTGTATCAAATGGCTGCACAGTCTTAGCTATTGTTTAATGGTGTGCCGATGATAAGTCCTAGGGTGGATTCATAAAGGAGGGTATCTGAGGAAGTGAAACCATTGAGAGTGCCAGGGGTATACGTGGCAGTTATATACTAAAATGATCATTTGTTAGCTAACGAACTGCACCGGTTTCGGTGTAGGTGGCCTTTGAGCATTTTGCCAGAAATAAAATGTGTCAATTTACACATCAACATCATCATGACCTCACCAACTACTTATGCATTTGGTGCTTAGTAGAACTAGGCCTCAACAGATATCACTTTCTCTCTTTTCATTTGCATTTTTCATATTGTTTGTTTGAAATAGATGCTTTGTTCCATCTTCTTGCTTTAAGAAAATATCTTTGTTTTTAGGACAATTGTTACTTAAAAAAAATAACTGTATTATCACTTTTTTCTTGATCTTTTCTGAAAGATTCCTCTTCTACCCCAGAGTATTTCACTGAATCTCTTTTTCTGTGTCAGTCTCTATAATGGGAATAACTACCAATTGTTGGGCTTTCTAAATTTCTTTATTATTTGAGTCGTTTTCCTATGTTTATGCTTTCAGACTAAGTAAGTTTATAGCTACTACACAATTTGCTTTGGCAGAATACTTTGAGATACTTGCTGCATACAGTAAAATTGCCTCTTATGCCTTTAATTATGCATTAAAATTTTCCACATTTTCATAGACTGATTTTAGAAAATCATCATCGTATCCATTAAGCCATGTCAGAATAAAAAAATATAAAACACAGAACAATAAAGTTATGTGCAATAAAGCAGAGTAAAAGGAAGAACTCTGTAAATCATATTTCTGGGTCACCCTCACAAGTTATTCCCATCAGATTGACATTTGCGGTTCTCAATTCTACTACTTTGTGCAGCTAAAGGGCTATGCTATCTATAATATTTGGATTCTGACTGCATATGAAATATATTGTTTTAATATATGGATCCCAATAGGCTAGTCATCTCATGTATGATCCAAAATGTCAATCTTTCTCTTTCTCATAGTTGACATTCAAATAATATATATCAATGTCTTCTGTCACTGGAGTTCCACAAAGGCAAGTACTTTTATCATATGGAACTTGGCTAAACTATCCATATTTAATCATTGTTTCTGCTAGTTCAAGCTCTGATTATAGATGGGAGTTAAGAATTTCATAATTCAGCTCCATTTGAACTCATATGTTGTGATAAACATACATTGGTAATCTTGTTTGTTAAGCAATCAGTTTCAGTTGTGCTTAATATAGCAAAATATATATGGAAGCTGTTGAGTCATAGGTACAGTTTTAGCAGTTTTTTAAACTTTAAAATTAAATTTGATTAACTTCAGAATGTTACATTACAATGTTTTGATTCAATTAAAACATTTGTTTTGTTTTATCTGATGTTAATGTTGCCTTTAAATGTCTATATTTCTTCTAGATCTTGAATGAGTTAAACAATTCTCCTAACCCAATAATTTTTCTTATGAAAAAACAAATCACATAAATTAAAGTGATATTATTTCCATAAGCTTGAATATATTTTTTTAAAAATAGTGGATAGTTTATAAAACTTACTTATTATTCAACTTATATGGCACCCATCTCACCAGAGGGGATTCTAGGCAGGTTAGTCATTCAATTAAAATGCAGTATAAAACAATAAAACAATAAGTAGGTATCTTACATTTAAAATTTTAATTTAAAATTCAGTTGAAATAAAATAAAATGTGATACGTGATTAATAAAACAGAAAAAATGTTTTGTGTATAATGGCTATCTCAGAGTATGTTCAATACCTCTGAACATGCACTTCAGATGTTGGACATTAAATCACACAGTTTAGCCTTGTTCTTCTATTATCTTAGATTCATCTGAATATCATAGGTTTGTTAATATGACTTTAGAAAGACAATTCCTTATTAAAGATGCATATGTTCCTTTTGACTGTAGCTTCCATACTTCAAGGTATTAAGAATTATGGACCCTTCAAGCTTGATGGTTAGCTGCAAAAATATTGGGCAATGTTATAAATATAAAGCTATAATTGATTGACAGCTGTTATTACTATCGTACAAGGTTTGTCAACATTTGAACCAATCTCTGGGTCAGAAGGGAAAGAGAAAATTTACAAGCAATATGGCCAAATATTCTATGAGATAAATATTCTGGCTGCCTTCACCTTTTTCCTGTATTAATGGAATTTATATTCTTAATTGTTAAGAGACACCATATATTTTGTAAATGATTACATAATATAAAATGTGAATTTGACATTTTCTATTTGTAATATTATTATGATATATTACTGGGCTCTTGCTATTACTGTTCAAGAATCTCAAAAAAATACTTCCACAATGCTCACTCCCTATTTATTTTTACACTTCTAATTAGGTAACTCAGCTGGCGAGAGCAAATCAAAATAATAATGTTAGGATGACATTTTTATTACACATAACTAAGAAGTCATAACCTAGGGAACCATCTTCTGAGATACCCAGAAGGCTTCTTTGCGCTGAATTAAAAGTGTAGAACTACTTATTGAAACTCCACTCCTGGAGTTTGTAATGATGGGTGTGGACTGCAAATCGAGGTTGTAATTCAGATCTGATTGATTAAATTAGGGTAAAGCAATAGAGGTTTTAATATGCCTACAGACACTTCACTTGGCATCTCCCACTCACCCTGCCCTACATAACTTAGATGTGTCTAAAATAAATAAATGGGAAGGTGGCATTTAGCAAAAGAAACTTCAAGCAATATATTTATTTACAGGAGTACAGGTAGTTCTCAAACAGTGATCGTTCAAAGTTACAACATCACGGAAAAAAGTGACTTATGACCATTTTTCATGCTTACAACCCTTGCTGCATCATGATCAAAATTCAGTCAGTTAGCAACTGACTCATATTTGTGACAGTTGCAGTGTCCCAGAGACATGTGATCACCCTTTGCGACCTTCTGACAAGCAAAGTCAAGGGGGAACCCAGATACACTTAACAACCTTGTTACTAGCTTAGCCATTACAGTGGTTCACTTAACAGCTGTGGCATGAAAGGTCATATGATGAGACAAAATTCACTTGACAAATGTCTCGCTTAGCAGAATAAAATTTGGGCTCAATTGTGGTCATAAGTTGAGGGCTACCTGTGTCTCAGAGACTCATTCATGTCGTCTAAGCATTCTGAGAAAACAAAATAGGTAAGTAGCTGCTGCCAAATGATTTATTTGTAATACAACTACGAGCTCAAAAAAATTGTAAGGGAAAACTTGATTGATAAAGAACATCCTGGTGAGCAGCGTTCTCACTGTTTTGTCTTTAAACATGCATAGTTTGTGACAGGATCTTTAGTTATTTTTATTTATTTAGTCAAGCATGTATGAGAAAACAAATATAAGCACAAACATACTATATAAACATATAGGTATAAATAGGTATAAGCATATGCATAATTTATTTATTTATTTGTTTAATTAGATTTATATACCGCCCTTTTTCCGACGGACTCAAGGCGGTATACAGATAACATAAAGAATTTAACATTGAACTCTAACAATATTTACAATATAGGGGATATGGGGGTAAGGGACTGGGAAGAGGGGGAGGGAGTTGGGAGGGGAAAGGGGGAGTTGAAGGTGTACAGATAACTTGAATAACTAGCATTGAACTTTAACAATATTTACAAAATTATGGGGTGTGGGTGAAAGGGAACGGGAAGAGAGGGAGGGAATTGGGAAGGAGGGGGGAGAATTGGCCACGTGCCATCTCTCTTGATTCTAGGACCCGTCATCAAGATGGGCCCCTGGTGTTAATGGGCCAATAAATAATAATAATAATAAATGAGTACAAGCAAATGGGGGACAGTAAGACAGGAACGGTAGGCACGCTGGTGCGCTGGTGCGCGCCCCCTTACAGACCTCTTAGGTATGGAGTGAGGTCCACGGTAGACAATTTAAGATTAAAGTTTTGGGGGTTTGAGGATGTAACAACAGCATCAAGTAGTGAGTTCCAGGCACTGACCATTTTGTTGCTAAAGTTGCAGTTTCTACAATCGAGTCTGGAGTGGTTCAGTTTGAGTTTATATCTATTGTCAGTAATGTTACATAATTTTACAACATCAGTGAAGAGGACGCAGTTGCCTTTAATATGATCGCAAAAGTCATTAATGTAAATTAGAAAGAGAGTGGATCCTAGAATGCTGCCTTGGGGGACACCGCTGTTAACTGGTGCAGGGTTTAATAAGGCACTCCTTATTTTAACTACTTGTTGCCTGTTTGATAGGAATGCAGCTATACACACCAAGGCCACCCCTTTTTTTATAAGTAATTTTTATTTTTACATTAACACACCAGTGTTTCCATACTAATCCAAAAGAGGTCTTACAAGAGAGAATGAGAGAGTTAATTTTTACAAATTTTGCAATCAATCTATATCACATTGACAATTCATATACATCTCATATCTTTCATTTCTTATCATAATTTTCAAAGCTTATCATATTCATAATTTATAAACGTAAAATTTTTATCTCATGCTTTCCTTTACCCAAATGTTAATTTTAAATCATTTATTATTTTTTCCAATGTTCCTATACCCTTTCTTGCTTTTTTCTTTCCTCTCTCTCGTCTTTCCCTTTTCCTCTCTTCCTTCCTTCTTAAGTCTTCCTTTCCTTTCCTTTTTTTCTTTCTTCTTCTTTCCTTCCTTCCTCTTCATCCTTTCTGTCCTTCTTTTACAACCAATCCTACTCTAATATATATATTTTTCCCAATTTTTCTCTATTACGATACATTTTGTAGGGAATACCCAAAATCTTTTCCCCCAAAAAAAGATCTTACAGGGAGAAACGAGAGAATTAATTTTATTAATTTTATGATTAATGTATATCACACTAACAATTCTTATCAATTCCATTCATATCTTTCATTTGCATTTTACTTATTTTCCTCTCAGATTATTTCATTTTTTTAAGAATTTTTATCATATTCATAATTCATACATTCCAAATTTTCTACATACCTTTTCTTTACCCAAATTTAAATTATAAATCATTTACTTATTTTTCTTTCCTTTCTCTCACCTTTCCTCTCCCTCTCTTTCTTTTTTCCTAGACCTTCCTAGACCCAAGGCAACCTTTTTTTGTGATAAAATTAACTTCTCATGGCAGACATTTGACTAATAGGCATCTAGACAGTTTAGCAACTTTTCTATTTGACAATAAGTCCCATTCATTGCATGATTCTGCCATCCAGGTTTTAGAGCTGTTGTTGGATATCATGTCGTCATCACCATTTCACACATTTGAATCCTTGTCCCATATCCAGATCAACTCTAGATCTGTTCAGTCCAAAGACATCAATTTACTGTAAGAACAAAATTGTGTTCTGCTCAGTCTTACCAGCATATCTGAAACTGAAGCAAGCTGGAACTTTTTCCCTTTTCAAACTCGGGACTTGTATATAGCTTGCTGTTACTTTATCAATATAACCAATCTTCACCCTAGTTAATTTCTGGGCAATTTCATAATCCTTCAAATAAATGGCCCGGCTTTATAGCTTCTGATTATATAAGCAACAGTATTTGCCTCGCGCTGCTCATGTAAGCAACAGTAGTTGGCCAAGCAAACTATTAATTCCTTTCCACCCACAACCAGCCACTGCAACCAGCCCCTCCCCCGCAACAGTATAGATGGGTGGATCAAAACAGTCAATATGACGGTCACAACGATGACGCTGAACCCCTTCCTTTTTGTGAGGCGATATGCTGCATACAAAGAAACATGACTTTGATTGTGCAATCACTACTGCCAGCTCGAGTTCTTTGATCCCTCTATGGATACTGCTCACACACACATACACACACCCTATAACATTTTATAATAAATATACAGTACAGTATTCCCAGGAAGTTAGCACAGACTTTTTCATGGAAAGAGAAGGAATATTGCATTTTACATCAGCAACTGCTTATTTATTTACTGCAAGTGCCCAGACAAATCCAACATGTATTTAAAATGGGAAGAGGGTTTATAGTTGCAATTTTGTATGGCAGCAGATTCGGGGGTGAGGTGCTATTTGAATCTCATTTTTATCCTTTACCCAAAGGAATTTTGGAAAGAAATGATGTAAAAAGTTTGAACTCCATCTGTCTATCATTCTGTCAGCAGAATAATTGTCTAAAAGAATGGAAGTAAATTTGTGGCTGGAGAGAAACTGACAAAAAAAAAGAGATTGAGTTTGAAAATGAACTGGATCAAATTGGGGCATCAAAGAAAAGTTTTCCTCAATGACTTCTTATAGGAAATGCAACTGAGGATCAGCTCACAGTGGTGCAGATTTCTATTCTGAGCCCTTTCTTTCTTTTTCCAAGTCACATGACCATGACCAAGAGCAGAGTGTATAAAACCTATCCTATTCTCAAAGAGAGACACTGATGCAGCACAAGGGGAAAGCAGAGGCATATACATGTGCCCTGATTAGATGCATACATCCATATACAGGTGACACAAGGCCTAATTTATACCTAGCATGATACACCTTTTATTACCATTGGTTGGAAAACAATTCCAGAAGCCACATTCTGAATGCTTTCCCTGTCTTATTTTTAATTCTGTGGTTCAGCTGGAGGGAGAACTCACTAACTCATAGCATTTCTTGCTATTGTCAGCCTTTCAAAGGCTGAAGAAGTGAAAAGAGTCAATTTAAAATAGGTTTGTGAGCAATCAGGGAGTAGAAACAAGGTGAAAATTTTATGCAAGTGCCCTTTTGGAAAATACTTAATTACAAATCTCTCGTCTATTTAGTACTCTGTGTATCTATGTTGCTGATTTAAGATGGTTGATAAATGCCAAATAAATTATGAAATCTTTATTGTCATAGTACAACATGTGTACAACATGTGTACATGTGTACAGTGAGATTGGCTCATGCAAACACCACATTGTTATAATATTATTTTTCATTCAGGAATCTGACATCCCATGGATAAAAACTGTTCTTCAGTCTGTTTTTACGGCTACCTATGCTTTTATATATCCTGCCTGATGATAGGAGAGTGAAGAAGGGCCGACCAGGGTGTGAGCTGTCCCAGATTAGGAAGGGCTGGTTGCAACCAGTAAGATAATAAATATATTTCCATTTTATTTAAAGCTTTACCAAAAAAATGCAAAGACTGTAATACAGGTCCAAATTATAGATGGAGAAAAGATAAAAATAAATGAATGAATAAATAAATCTCCTTACATTTTCCACAGTGTCAACACAAATATTTCTTCACCTTCCAATAGACAGGCACATCTGTTGCCCAAGCCCAACTCCAAGGTGGACTAGGTGAGCTTTAGTGTTGCTGATGTGCTTATTTATAGATTTTCCTCTTGCGTTGCCATTATTTTTCTTATTTGCAATATTGTTTGGAGAATTGTATTTAATACACACTGCAATTACATGAGTTGGGCTGCTATTTAAATGAAACAAACAAACAAACAACTATGTTTAGAATTAAGTTTAGCTTGATTCTTAATAGAGTGAAATTCAGCTCCCACTTCAATACAGTCTCGATCTTCAATATTCTTCCTGTCCTTATAAGTGACTTCTGCAGGAAAATAGCAAACCCATCTGCAGCAGGCGATGGACAATGCTTGCTCTTCACATTTTATATGGACTTTAATACCTGATCTTCACTAGGTCAGAAACATAGCATAAACTAGAATTTCCATACCATTGAAAATTTTACTAAGTGAGCAATGTAAAATCAGAGGGAGGTCCATGTACTGTGTCTATCTAACTCAGTACAGTCATTATTGACTGACTCAAGAGTTATGATTTCTCAAAACACTTCTGATAATGCCTGCCCTCTGTCCTTGAGCAAAACAAGTCCTACTGAGTTTATTGGATTTACTTCTGAGAAAACAGAGTGAAGATTGCATGGCACAGGACTTGCATTGCTGTTTTCTTCCTACTTAGTTATGTATATCTATTAATATTGCTGTTTGTTTACTGCTATACTGTCAAGTTTGTATTGATGGAGCATGTGGGGAAAAATGACACAGAACAAATTTCCTGCTAAATTGATAGGATGATTATATTCTAAGTAAGCAAATATTATATGATACATTATGTCTGAGACTGAAATTTGTACAGCCTGCAGAGCTAGCAATTAGTACCACTGCCACAAACACCAGCTAGATTAATTTCATAATTGATACTTGGAACACAAGATATTAGCCATTTGAATTTATGGGATTGTATTAATTTGCCTGGAGAAATATAACTTCATAACAATGGGTCAGTGGTAGTTCGGTATGTTCTCTTGTTTCCAGTTTTAGGATTGTCGGTTAATTCTAAGTACAATTATTCAATAATCTTAATATTTAATATGTTATACCTGTTCATACAGGTATAATTGAACATCTTAGTAAGATTTTGATATGTTTTAATATAGTAGTTTCATATTCTCAATGTGTATCTGCTTTATTATAATTTTCATAATCACTCAAACAAAATTGTGTTATTTATTTAATTTTATTCATTGTATTTATCAACTTATAAACTGTTTCAGTCAAGGCTGCTTAAAGCAATGTATAAAAACTACAGCTGCAGTCAGTGCACTAATAACAAAATATAGCAGGAATGCAATATATAATTAAACTAAAATTATAATAATTATAATAGTCCTAGCATAGAATGCACTCATGTCCCTACCACTTTCTGGAATAACCAGGTTTTACCAGGTTCCAGAAGTCCAGATCATAGATGCTATGTTGTCTCAAGGAGGCACATTGTTCCAGAGGAACACAACAGTGTTTGTGCTCTTTCTCATCATACCACTTGATAGGTGGAGAACTTTAGCAGGCATTTACTGTGTGTACAGATTGACTGGGAGAATTTAGGATAGGCAGTCTTGAAGACACCAGTTCTCTGATCCATATATAATGATAACCATCTGGTTATTGATCCTTCCCAAATTTATTATTCTACAAATATGATGGATTTAGCTCCAATAATTCCAAGACAGTCAGACTAAGATGAAACTAGAACAGTTTTGATTATTCTATTTCATACTTTGCTATTTCTGCTTATTTATCAAATAAATGTTAAATACTGACTTCTGGTTTTATTCAAACATTGAAGGGCAAGCACACCTCTTCTTTTGAAGCTCTATCTCTTCCACCTTCACATCAGTTGTGTGCAGCCTTGTTCATGCTCTCTAGTATGTACAGAATATGACAACCAAGGGAACCCATTCTCAATTTTTAAAAACAATCTCAGGCAGCAAAATACCAAATACTGCTTTTCTAAATGACCAAGTTGATGTACAGATGGTAAGTTGGTTTGGGATATGCAAAACACTTTAAGAAAAGATTTTTTTTTAAAAAATAACTTTTTAAAAAAAAGATTGAAGTAGCTCAGCTTGGTTGATTAATATCAGAATGTATTTACTGAGGTCATAAAATCTGAGCACTTTGGGACATCTTGACATTTTGGCTACACTGCCAGAAAGAAATTTGTGACAGTAATAAAGCACTAAAATATGCAAGAAATAAATTGATTTTTCAGGGGGGGAAATTGGTATTGGGGGTATTTATGCATAGATGAATGTATTTTACACTTTGCTGTGAATTTAAACACGGGCAGGGACAGCAAGCTAAAGAAGGGCTGTTAATTTTCAAGTAACCTGTTTGCTAATTGCTTTCATCCCTGGTCAATTGGTTTCTGCACTATGCACTCTAAAGATAGCTTAGAATTAATACGTTTGGGGAATGAGAGGTAATTAATGGAAGCAGGCATCCTTAGCTGTGAGACAGAGGTTTGGAAGGCAGGAAAGGTCTGGATTGTGCTCTCTCTGGATTTGCTCTTGTTAAGTTTGAGCCCTTATGTTATACCCTGCCAGGTTTCTACAAGGATCAAAGCTATATCAGTAGTACCTGAGCATCCAGCTTTGACCAGAAGATAAAACTGTTCAAAGAGTAACAGGAGTGAAGGTGCACCACAGAATTTACCACCTTGCTTTCCACTTCCTCTGCCTGCTTCCATTAATTACCTTTCATTCCCCAAACGTATTCATTCTAAGCTATCTTTAGAGTGCATAGTGCAGAAACCAATTGACCAGGGATGAAAGTAATTAGCAAACAGGTTACTTGAAAATTAACAGCCCTTCTTTAGCTTGCTGTCCCTGCCTGTGTTTAAATTCACAGCAAAGTGTAAAATACCTGTGTCCAGAAAGGCTGCCACTAATGTCATTGGTTATGGCACCTGCTTTTTCCAAACATTTTCATTCCTTCTCTCTCTTGTTTTTCATTAGACTTCTTAGAAATATTTACCTGGCACACCTTGGCCCACGTTTTCCCTTTAAATAGAAAGAAGAATACATTTTCTTTTTCTATGGGGCTCTCGTTCTTCCACCCTCTCCTCTCTTTCACATGGAGTGAGAATTCCAGACTTTGATCACCTTGAAGGAAAATGGTAGCAATGAAAGAAAAATTGGAAAGCAGTCATCCATTTTATAAGGTGACACAGTTTGATTTATTCCAGGCTTAAAAGAGGTAAAAGAAACACCAGCAGCTGACCTGTAAGTTATTTAAAGAGTTATCTTCAACCAAGCAACTGAAGAAAAGGTTAGAGGCAATATATACGCATGTTGGCCAGGCGATAACAATTGAAAGCTATTGAGACATTTTCTAAAAAGTAAACAATTTATTTACTAAAATTTATTATTTTAGAACTGCTTAGCTTTATTTTCATCTTTTGTTTTCTTGGGAAAGCTAGCATTTAGCTTCTCTGCTTCCATTACAAGGGAAATGCAAGTTTTATTCTGCAGGATGAAGTTTCAAGCCTCTCTTTTGTCTACCTTAAAAGATGATATTTGTATTTTTGTCTCCAGAGATGACACCAAATTCTTCAATGAAAATTTGTGCGTTACTCAAGATATTTTTGCTTCCAGATCCCTGTATATGCAAGGACTTGGAATATGTAGGTGCTACTAAATTTCTGCACAATAAAACACCACATGACTTCTCTTGCTTCCAATAGCATTGTTTTTTTTAAAAAAAAAATCCAAGTCATAGCACTTTTTTCTTGGATTGTTCTGTTGATCAACTGGATATATTGAAAAAGGAAAAGGAAACTAATGAAATCAATATCGGCCCTTTCCTCCCTCCTGTTACACTAAGGATACCTCTTCCATTGAAGCCAAAATCACCTTATGGGAAAATTCCAATTTTTAAACACCTAGACATTAAATGTATGGGGGGAAATGCACATTTAATTGATGCCTAATTAGCCTTAACAACCTAGTTAACTATTATAAAAGGATCAATCAGATTGCTCAGAATAATGTGATTACTTAGAGAAAAGCTGTATGTTAAGACTACAAGATCTCAAAATAGCAATTATTGGGTGCCTTTCAAGGTGTTGGTAACCACCTTTAAAGCGCTCCATGGCATAGGGCCTAGTTATCTGCAGGAGCGCATTCTACCAAGTGATACCTCCCACCGACCTGTTCGCTCCCACAGAGAGGGACTCCTCAGGGTGCCGTCAGCCAGACAATGCAGGCTGGCGACCCCCAGGGGGAGAGCCTTCTCTGTGGCAGCTCCCAC
>JANHFO010003934.1:15784-35628 GCA_032468095.1 Pareas carinatus
GAGTAGGTGGGAAATGGATTCAATAGATTTGACAAACACTGATAAAAGAAACTTGAAATGTAACCAGTTGGTTGATGCTGATTGAAATATGTAACCACATTGCTTTATTTTGTTGAAAAAAATTAATAAAATTCTTATGCAAAAAAAAAATATTCTCAGGCGCACGTGAAGGAGGAGAGGGGAACCCCGCTTCCCTCTGGCTTTCTAGTAAAGAAATCTGTGCTGGGGCAATGATGCGCATGCTCACAGAGAGGGCACTGAGTACCGCCTCTGGCACCCATGCCATAGATTCGCCACCACTGGCCTAGGGATACCACTGCATGTGGGGTATGTCCATATACATCACAGTTGAAAATGCTAGTAATATAATTGCAGCTCTTTGTGTGTTTCAAGTGAAATATTATTTGGGAAGCAACTCATAATAGCACTACTGTTTCTTTTGGGGATGCTGATGTTTGTCAAACAGAGGACTCTCAAAGCAGATTGCAATGAATTGCATAATTAGCAAAATTAGGGAAAATATTCATCAACATGGTGTATCTTTTAATGATCAGTTTACAATAAAGGAAAGTTTTATATTTATAGAATTTATAATTATTTTAAAATAATTCTGTTGCTTCCATTTTTTTTGAAGATTTTGAAAAGATTCCTTAAAACATTTCTGTACTTGGATTCAGCTGTAATAGAAAATATTTCTTATAGTATTAACTAGTAGTAATGAAAATTCTTTTGTTGAGCTGATTGACAGTGACTAGACATTATGCTATTGTTCTATACATCAGTGTCCCCCAACCTTTTGGGCCCCAGAAATCGGTTTCATGAAGAAAGGATTTTCCTTCGACTAGAGGAAGTGTGGTTTTGTGTGCTGCCTGCATCCTGCAAATAGGGCTTGGCTTGTTTGTGCGACCCAGTTGCTAGCATGCCGCAGCTCGGTGCCAGTCTGTCAACTGGGAATTGGGGGTCCCTGCTATATACCATAAGTTTCTAAGAGAGAAAGAAATATCTTACCGCCTAGGAACTATGTGTCAATATCTACATTTGTTATTTGAGTCATATTGAGTTATGCCATAAAGGTTAGATGGGGATGTATTTTGTCACCTTTTTTGTTCAATCTGTATGCTGAAATGATAATGCGGAAATTTGATTTGGAACTGCCTGATGTTGGAGTGAGGATTGAGGGAAAAACCGTAAATAATTTGAGATATGCGGATGATACAACACTATTGGCTGAAAATAAAGACCTGGAAAAAATGATCGAGGATCAAGGACAAAAGTGAAAAAGTAGAATTGAGCCTTAACACCTGGAAAATAAACAGCTGCAGATGGACACGAGACATTTAAAATCAACAAGGAGGAAATTGGATTAATTCAAGAATTTATCTTCCTTGGATCCAAAATTGTTCACGGTGGCAGTTCTACTCCTGAAATCAAGCGCAGGATAAACTTAGGCTGCACTGCAATGGTTAATATGAATAAGATCTGGAAAAACAGAGATATTGATATAAATACAAAAAAGGCTATTTAGAGCAAACATTTTCCCTATAATGATGTATGAGTGTGAAAGTTGGACCTAAGAATGGTTGTTTGAAGAATAATTAATGCCTTTGAACTGAGGAGCTGGCATAAATTATTGTGTATACCATGGACAGTCAGAGTAACTAACAGAGAGGTGTTAAATTATATAAAACCAGACATCACTCGAAGCTAAAATCATAAGACTACATCTGATTTACTTTGGCTATTTTATGCATTCAAATTCATTGGAGAAGGTAGTGATGCTAGGAATGGTTAGTGGACCAAGAAGAAAGGGCAGCAAAGAACACACTGGCTTGATAACATCAAATCTGATGGAAAGTTGAACATTCAGCAACTGAAAGAAGCTATGTTTCACAGGTTAGAATGGAGAGCACTTGCCCATCAAGTCACCAAGAGTTGGACACAACTAAATGGTTAAAACATCATATTTGTTGTATCTTGTATAATCAATGTTGGTAATTTCCCAGGACATTAAGAACCTTAGCCCAAGCATAAATATATTTATTATCTATTTCAGAAAATATGTAAAGAATTTGGTAACTAAAAGGATTGTTTTCAAATGTTATATCAAAGAAGTTAGGTTATAACAATGTTTTAAAAATACATTATTAAATGAATTTCAAATAAATTTGAAAAAAAATACTCTGTTGAAAATGTATATAATAATGACAATAATTAGTATATTATTTTTTTTCAAAGAGATTTATGTTGCATCAGATCCTCTTTCATTTTAAAAGTCCTTTTGATTAAATGTTTTCAAATTGCAGGTGGTCTGGACGTAATCACCGTGAGAAGATTGGGGTCCATGTCCTCTTTGACCAGGTATTAAACATGGAACCTTACTGCTGCAGGGATACTTTCTCCTCTCTTGACAAAGAGACCTTTGTCTATGACCTCTCGGCTGTGGTGATGCATCACGGGAAAGGGTTTGGCTCAGGACATTACACGGCATATTGCTACAACACAGAGGGAGGTGCGTGAGCCTTGTTACAGGGGAAAAAATTAATGCATCGTTTAAATTTATCTCTTCCATAGAAACATACTTGTTTTGTGTGAGTTTATATTGCTCAGCTTTCACTGTGCACTGATAACTTTAGAATAAAAAAACTATTAGGTTTCTGTAGCTTAAACACAATGAGGAGAAACTTTTTTGCTTTTTTAAAAAAAAGTGGTTAACTTTCTCAGGCTTGCTTTTTTTTTTTTGCTTGTGTATGTGTATGTGAGACAGAGCATCAGAGAGACTGACATTTCCACTGCTTAAGCTGAAAAACAAACTTTTGAGAAAACTGCCATGAATGAAGAATTTAATTACTTCCTCTCCAATTAGTTATTGCATTTCTTTACAAAATGTTTCTATTACCCTTTTCCAGCCTTCTGTAGGAAGAATTAGAATTGTTTTTTCACTTAATCATCACTCAGAAATATCAATGAAACAGAAAAACTTAGATTAAGAGAGTCTTTTTAAGGCACAATCAAAATCTCAACCTTCCCTTGAGATTGTGGAATTGATTACATTATCCTTTGGATGTCTTTCCCTCAATTACTGTTTAAAAACAATTTGTTGAACCACAACCTTGCCATTAATATTCTGTTTTTTCTCCTTTTTAGGGTTTTGGGTCCACTGCAATGACTCCAAACTGAATGTATGTAGTGTGGAGGAGGTATGCAAAACCCAAGCATACATTCTTTTTTATACACAAAGAACTATACAGGGCAGAGCAAGTATCTCAGAAACACAACTTCAAGCTCAGGTGCTGTCTAAACACAATGTTAGAAGACTGACACTCCCCTGAAAGGAGATATTTTTCTCAATCAACAGATTCTTTTTCAAAAGCCTTTGGAATTAATTCAGCTAGGCAGGAACAAATACTGCTGCAAGAATTTTGGATCTACCGTCTGGAAAATTTGTCCTATTATGTGCAACTCTGTTCTATAAGATTGTAGCAGAACATCTATTTTTTTTAAAAGGCAATGCATTTGTAAACCCTTCCTCCAAACAAAGAGTAACAGCCTCCAATGTATACGACCATTTATCTTCTTTCAAAGAGGAATTACTGTGTGGTATGAAAAAGTAGGTACATTCAAAACTTCTGTGTACAGCCAGGATACAAAGCCATCAAACTGACCATAAATCTACACATTAGTTAAGAAAATAAATGAATAGTAGAATTCTATCTGTGTTCTGTTGAGGTGGTGAACTGTTGTTGCACTTCTTGGTGTAAATAACTCACCAATTATCATAACATTCTTTCCAACCAACATAATTTAAGTAGATAGAATTGTACTATACAAAAAGTCTTACAATGATTTTTCTACAGTGGGAAAATTTGCTCATTAGTCCTTGTTTATATGTTTTGGGTAACAACAAATTTTTGTACTCTACAACTACCCCAATCTGTTGGAATGAACAAAAGTGGAAATTATATACACATCTGAGTAATTTGTTGCATACTTCATTTTGAATCTGTGCTAAAAATTACAAGTAACTGTTTTTCTTTCCCACCTAATCGTATTCTTAATTGCTAACAAGACAGCTACGTAAACGTGAATTTGCAACCTAACTTTTCTTGTGTAATTCTAATAGTTAATGTGGTATACATTATTTTCAAGACTTTCATCATCTATGGTTTATCATATGATGATCACTGCTTGAATAGGTCTTGTGGATCCATTCAGGTTCACAGTGAAGCTTAGGTTTTCAGTATTAATGACACATGGTTCAACAAATGCAGATTTAAAAAAATCAACTCTTACCCTAAATGCATAAAAGCTTTTGCATATACAAAGGAAAAAAATGGTCAGGAATATGGTAGCCATTACATGGAGTGACAAAATCATTTCCTCTTAATAATAATCTTTTCATGACCATTTTTCCATTCAGCTTTCTCTTTGTTGTGTTTTTGGGAAGTCTTAAAAGAGGCTTATTTTGTAGTCTTATGGTAGAAAGAGATTGCACCTAAATTGTGCACCTATATTCTCTCTTCCCCTCAGTTGCTGTTCTTGCTGTCTCAGAGACATAACACATATACAGCTGTGAAAAATCTAATAGTAAAAGTCTAATATACTCTCTGTCTTAAAGGGAAAGCCCCGATACTTCATGTAGACTTTAAATGTTACTAACATCCAATTTAACTGTTAACCTTTCATGGTTGTTTGTGAAGGGCATAATTGGAAAATACAGACCTCATTGCAGCTAAACAACTTGTTGCCTTTCAGTTACATACAGCATAAAAAATTCCATATTATTCACTTAAGGTACATAAAATGGATCCTTTTGCTGATTTGTACATAGCCTTGAAAAACACAAAGTTATTCACAGGGTCTTTAATAGCTGACTGTATTTGTACTAGCCAACCAAGAATATAAATTGCTGTGTATAAAATTCAACTTTCAGCAGAGGGGAAGAAATCAATGTCTACAGAGATCTGCAACAAGCCCAACTCAAATAAGGTAGTGACAAGCTGGAGGTTTTTAAAAACAAAAATGGACATGCTTCTGTCACATGGAGTGTTTTCATGTGCTTTCCTGTGGTAACTGAATCGGTATTTTAAATTCATTGGCAAATTCCTGAGGAAATTGAATCACAAAATAATTAAAGAAAAACCTACCAACTTGTTTCTTCTCATCCTTATAGGGAACTATATTGGAAGTCCATGAGATTCTTACATGCAGTGTTAGTCTTGATTCTATGATTTACTTTCTGATTCTGTCAAATTATGGTCTCCAGTCAAATAGATAATAACACCCAGAGCCCAGATTGGACTTACAAAATAACATAATTGCCATTCCAGAAAGCTTTTTTTAGCAGAAGCATTCTTGATAATAAATTCACAATTCAACTACTGTAGTTATTGAGAGACATTTAAGGAATTTAATATAACTTGAATCAAGAAGACCTTTTTTGGTAATATTGATGTTGAAAACTGAATTAAAAGTGTAAAAATCAGCACTTGATGATTTTTACAGCATGAAAAGCTTCGTAAGGATTATTTCCAGGAAAGATAGTCAGGGCTGACATGCAGGCCTCACTTATTTTTCTTCAATATTATCATTATTTCAGATTATTCTGAAATATTCCTCTATTCAAGAATTTTAAAACAAAAATGTCATTTTTATATTAAGATATCTCAGCCATTTGCACTTATCTATTCTGTTTTCTCTCATTATTTGTTTTCTTACTGTCTTCCTCATTGAGTGCCATAAAATGTATTGCTCCCCCAACTCCACCCCACCCTACTACATGAATTCACATCACCAGGACCATCTTCCATGTACATTTAAGTTGTTTCTAATGATAAAGGAAAATGCTGCCTGGCAGCTAGACAGTTTTGAGAGTGATAATTTTCTCTGTGACTCCAATTCATGGATTCTATGATTGATTTGAGTTCTTGAGCTCTGGTGTGCCCATCGCCTTCTTTCTTGTCCTTGTGGGTAATGGCTGATGGAGAATTCATCATTGTGAGATACTCAGAACTGCAGAAGTCTCAAATGTTACCCACCTCTAGAAAAAGCAAAACTAGAAAGATTGATCAAAAGCTGGCACAGCTTCCATTAATGCTCGCTGTTTGGTTGAGCATTACATCCATATCTGAGTAAAAAGGAACATCTGACACTTGCAGGAGACATACGGGGAAGATAACAGAGAGATCGGTGTATTAATAGCCATGAATGTTTTACATTTCCCAAGATTTGAAGTCAGTCTTTCATGTGAGTGATAGTGCCATGGGATATAAAAATGTGCAATTAAGTTATCTTGAGAGATGGAAGTAACTTAATTATGAATTGCGCTTGCTGTTCCCAACACTGAGGTTTCTGTAATATTAGCTTTTATTTGGAAGCGATAGTGTATAGCATTTTTATGCTGTTTCTTTTATATCTGCTACAAGCAGTGTTCTTGCTATTCTTTGTACACTGTTTTAAAGTGTCCTGGTTGGCAGAAACTGAAATAATTGGCAATTCAATCTATTGCCATTATAATCAAAGCCTAACAGAATAACAAATAACACCATGTCTTCCCTTATTAATTTTTCTAGCCACATTCAACTCCTTTGTTTGAATTTATATTAACTGTAGGGCTGACAGGATCAACCAGTTCTGATTTGAAAATATTTATCATAGAATAGTAATTCATTCACACAAAACATAGTGTACCAGCAAAGATATGACAAAAGACATATACGTACCTGTAAACCATGGTAGTAGTTTAGTCATGTTAAGAGTTACATGATCCTAAGAATGCTCACTAGGGGGCAAGCCCATTAACTTGAGTAACTTACTTCTGCGCAAACATCTTTGAGAAATAACTTTTAAATTTAGCTACAAAAGTAAACTGTCTACATTTAAAACTTAATCAACTAAATCTGTACCTATTGCCAAAACTAGTGATGGAAATAAAATTGAATGAAGCAATTCAGGACATAATTTTTAAGGAGTATCAAATGAGAATAAATCATATTTTATTAATTTGATACACCTGTATCTCTAAAATTTGCAGAAGAATTAACAGCTCCTAATTTTAAAAAATGCATAGGAAGAAGGGGGAAAAGAAAATAGCTTTTTTCCCATTAGATGACAATGGAAAATTATTGCCAACTTTATCAAGGAAATAAATTAGGACAATATTCTAGTATATTTCTTAATTGTACAGTAAAGCTGAACTATGGAGACCTCTTTTTTATTGCTGTTGCTTTTGAATGAGCTGTTGTCATTCACTTCAGGGAAAGTTTCTACACACACAAATTAAATGCACAAAGTAAATGTGTTGTATGGATTTATAAAGAGATGCTAAGAAAAAAGTGTATCTCTTTATATATACAATCTCTGATTGTAGAATTCCATATTTTATGAATGTTATATCTAAGGAAAGAAAGTGAACAAGTTAACTTTGAAATAGCAATTATCCCCAGTCCAAATTGCAGCCACATACAACAGTATTGCTGATTGAATATTATGTTTATGAATTATGAAAGTTGGGTATAGGATTAATTTCCCCTCCTGATAAAACTTTATGAACAATTTTTTAAAGTTTAAAATGGTGCCTTGTACCTAACTATATTTTGCATGGGACACAAGTTTTTAGTTTCTTCACTCCCAAATCTGAGTCTTTACAAATACTTAGGTAGCAGGTTTGGGTTTTTGTTAACATTTCTTATCTATATGTGAATGGAAAAATGTTTCCTACCAGCAACTTGATGTATTTTATTGTATATGTCTAAATACTGTATTTCTAATGATGCAAATGGTTTGCTCAAAGGTAGATCATTTTGGGGTTTGTGTTAAATCCTTGTCTGTAATTTTTTTTAGATAGGATTATTCCTCTTTAAGCAAGTAATTCGTAATTAAAACACAAATGGTAAGAATGCCTAGAGCAGCTTATTGACAAAGCGGTTTGAAAAAGGCTCTTAAACTACTGACTGGTGCCTTGCATGATAATGGTTCTCTTTTGCCATAATGTTCTTTCTCTTATTCTGTTAAAGATGACAATGACTCAACATATCTGCATGCAGCTAATATTTCAATAGTAGGTATCCTGCAGATATGTTTCAGTATAAAAAAAGATTAACAAATCAATCATACTGAATACTATTTCATGAAATTAGACCTGATATCTAGTTCTCTAATAACTGAAAATGCATTCTTGAATACAGTACTTTGAATAAGATTATTCATGGTTACTATTGCATAGCTGTAATATGCCTATTTTGAGTTTTGCACTTCTCTATTTGGTCAAGACTGCCTGATTATTTGTAATGCAGAGCGTGCAACAGTGCTACCAAGATGCAGACTGAACTGTTCTCTTCAAATTCACTTTAAATGGGATTATAAAGAGGGAGATACTAAATTCACTACCAACAAAATTAAAAAATCTCATAGAATTTTACTTGCAGGAAAAAACGCTATTCTCTTTTGAACAGAAATTCTTGGATGTATGCATGCATTATCAGTTGAAGAATTCAAAAATTCACATCAGAATTGCCACTATTTCTTAGTGAAATAAGTATGGCCCCTCTATTATTCAGCTCTAATACTCAAACATGCAATAAGGCAAAAAAATTTGTTATTACATCTAAATATTCAATAGTAAAAATATACTATTGTGGATGCTATGTAACAGTCCTAATATGCAGTGCCCTATAAAATTCCTTATAAATCCAGTGCAGCATATATTGAGATAATTTGAGCCAAACACTTGCTTCTAGTCTGCTGTAATCCTACATTTAAGGGAAAATCAATTTTATGTTAGGAATTCACCAAAATGTAAGATGAATAGTGATCTTAGTAAAATGTTTACCACCACTTAGGAAATCCCAATACATATACTGCAGTTCTGTAGAATACACCATTAAAAATTGGGAGACTTAATAATTAACTCCTAGTAAGTGAAGTAGTAGTTGAGGCAGTCTGGATTTTGCGTTGATGTTATTCCAGCAGCAGATAGTATTCTGCCACAAACAAATTTAATTCTCATTCCAATCAATTCAGAGAATTTATTTCCATAAAATTTAAGATTTTGAATATTTGCCTTATTAGCCTAAAATTAAGTAGTCTTTATTTCTACTTGCTTTTTTAAATTGTATAGAAATTGTTTTTACCTAAAGTATGCTGAATGCTTGTATTATGAGTTTTCAGTATATAAAATTCAATAGATCTTCTCTAAGAATTGATATATTTTGACACCAAAACAACCCTATTTCACACTGAAGTTGATTTTAAAGGTGTTTCCTAAATGCAAGGATTCTCTACTTTTTCTTACTGCTAAATTATTCTAATGTTTTTAAGAGTAGCAAAAGCTATTACAATTTTGTCTTTGGGAAGAGTTGATAGTAATTTACAGCTTCACTTTTTACTACTCCTTTTATAATCTTATTGAAGTGGTCTTATTCTACATTTGTTGTATATAATACTGCCTCTTCTGCAACGTGTTGTAGAACGGAAGTGAATAAAAGAGGACAGACTTGTCAATATCCAGCAATCTGTCAATATGTTTTTGAACTTCATCTAATCTGGAATATTGAGGTAGATTCAAAGTTTTTTTCAACGCAAGAACCTTTTAGTGACAAGATGGAAATTGGCATTTTCTGTCCATTATGTACAGCTCTTGACAGCACTGCATTCTTTCTGTCCTTTTGTCCTAATTTTGTCTATGATGACTACTGATAGATGTATTGGTTTGTGTTTCTTTTGAATTAAACTATCTTTTATCCATGTTTTGAAAAAAGATGATTTTCAAATGAATCATTCTGCTTTTGCTAACTAACATGTTAAAAGATGTCTTGCAAAGGCAGTGGTAATCTTCCAAAAGAGGCAAAACATCTCAACTTTAAAAAAAATACATCTTTCAGTTTCCAGTTAACCTGAAAGGCACAGAGAGCAATTCAAGGAATCAAAATGCTATGCAACAGAATTCTTTTTCCATGTATAACATACAATCAACTCAAAGCACCACACAACTGTTACACCAGCTGAAAGTTGTCCATAATTAACCCTCACCTAGGCCTTTTTAAAATGTATTTTTCCGTTCAATAGTTAATAGTCCTACTTAAACACAGGACTGAGGCTTGTTACTTCTTTAAAAGTGAAATATGAATCATGTTTTTATGATTTTGTAAATCTCTACTTTTTACCTTGTTTTGTAAGCTGAAATTTATTATTAAAAAAGAAAAAAGTCCAGTGCACTAGCATGTTTTTATTTCACGTTTCAAGTCAGAATCTAACAGTTCAATTCTGCAAAATGTACATATATCAAAATGTTTTAGCAAAACAAAATCAACAGAATACTGGTATCTATTATTATTTGATGATAAAATTTAATGATGGCAAAGAATCAAGCATAGTGAAGAATGATGTACAGGTAAAATATTCCCTCTGATTTCTCCAATTCTTGTGATTTTCTCATACCGAGTACGGAAGTTCAGACTTGTAAAATCTGTAAAAAAAATTATAATGGTAAAAAAATTACAATGGCACTGCTCAGCTGAACAAAACAAGCAACATACAGCCTTCTCACAAATGTATATAGTCTGTAACTGGTAGAAATGTCTATGACAACTCATTTTCAAACTCTTTCTGGGAGAATGTAAAATAAATCCTAAAAACTCAGATTTTAAAATTATATAGCTAATCATAGTGATGGGCTACAACTGGTTAGTGATAAGTGATTAAGATTTTAAGAAAAATTGTATATTTTCATATTTTATTTATTTATTTATTGCATTTATATGCCGCCCCTCTCCTAGGCTTGGGGCAGCTCACAGCAATCAATACAGTGTATGCAATATAAAACATATTAAAAACATCTAAAAATTTTAAAATACACTCATACACCATTCGTGGCCAGATCTCACCCGATCATCGGGTGAGATCAACAGCCCCAAGCCTGTCCAAAAAGCCATGTCTTCAAGGCTTTTCGGAAGACCATTAGGGTGAAGATGGTCCGGATCTCTGAAGGTAACTGGCTCCAGAGAGCTGGGGAAGCTACAGAAAAGGCCCTCTACCGCCGGCTTTGCTTAGCTGACGGAACTTGGAGGAGACCAACTCTGTGGGATCTCACCGGTTGCTGGGAGACATGCGGTAGAAGGCGGTCTCGGAAATAGCCTGGCCCTAAGCTATGTAGGGCTTTAAAGGTGATAACCAACACCTTGAATTGTGCCCGGAGACCAACCGGGAGACAGTGCAGCTTGCAGAGAATTGGTGTAATGTGGGTGTACCTAGGTGCACCCACAATGGCTCGCGCGGCTGCATTCTGAATCAGCTGCAGTCTCCGAACACTTTTCAAGGGTAGCCCCATGTAGAGCGTGTTACAGTAATCTAACCGTGAGGTGATAAGGGAATGAGTGACCATACAGAGTGCCTCCTGATCCAAATAGGGTCGCAATTGGTGTACTAGGCGAACCTGTGCAAAGGTCCCTCTAGCTACAGCAGTCAGATGGTAATCTAATTTTAGCTGTGGGTCTAGAAGGATCCCCAAATTGCAAACTCGTTCTGAGGGGGACAATTTCTCTCCTCCCAGAACTAAGGATGGACAGTCAGTATAGTCCTTAGGAGGCAATATCCACAGCCACCCGGTCTTGTCAGGGTTAGGTCTAAGCCTGTTGACTCCCATCCAAACCCTTACTGCCTCCAGGCACCGGCACATCACATGCACTGCTTCACTGAATTGATGCAGGGTGGAGATATACAGTTGTGTATCATCAGCATACTGCTGGTATCTCACCCCAATTGTCCCAGCGGGAGATCAAGAAGGCTACACAATTAACACCTCACAGATTAAGCTTTCAAATCCCCTTATCACAATGTCTCAGCAAGGGTCCAGTTTCAGGGATATAAGAATAGTCAGTTTAATAGTTAATAGTCTTCCAAGTATCACTAAATGCTCTTATACAAAATCTCCCTCTAATATATTTTTTGCAGACAAGTTCAAGTAGAATTAGAAACCTAAGCTAAAATGGTTTAATGGCTCTATTTGCTCATAAATTATAGACTTTGGTAGTATTTTCCTCTGCATTTTCAAATAAGAGCAATAATTAAACCACCCCTCTATGTTAAAATGGATGTGGCATAAGAAATACTAGAAGTTGGTAGAAGGTTTTTTTATAGAAGTACACAGCCTCTTTGCCTCAGTTCAAGACATTCTACTTACCATTTGCTGAGGAAATACTCTTATAGCAGACCCTCCATCTCATTGCCAACCCACTGGAGGAGCAGGCTGAAGCTGGTCCAAGGTACTCTGGCTTGAAAGTAGAGTTTTCCTTGGGAAAAGGGAAGAAAACCTCCTATTTTCATTTTCATACGTGTAGAGGAGGCACTTCCAGAAGATTGGGATGGGGATGGGGCTCTAACTTGCCTGCTATAGGAGTAATTCCCATCTGACAGTTAATTTTACTACAGCTGCTAGAGCCACTTCATCAGCAATACCTAATTTTGGTTTTTAAAATTATTCACTTACAAAAATATTGTGTGGAAGACCAATCACATATTTACTAGGAGATTGATATTCCTATGGCACATAAAATCAAATGGCTCTGCCAGACCTAATATCAATTCCTGCCTCTGCAAAGAATTACATTTGATGCTTGCTATTCATCAGCTTTTGCAAGGCTACAGCCAGTTGTCAGTTTGCTGCAGCTACTTGTTTGAGCCCTTGAATTTCAGAATGGAAATCCCACCCATTGAATACTAAACATGGTGCCTTCAGAATAAGAAGGAAGAAAAGCCTTGGTAGGGGTAGGAAGACTAGCCTGGAGCAACTAGCCAAAAGAAAGGGCTGAAGTCAAATTTTCTCCTTGCCATTGGTTAACCAGAAACAAGGCTGGAAAAAGTTGAATCTCCCTTATCCACTGGCAATACCGAATGTAAAAAAAAGATCAGAGCAAACTCTTTTGGAAAGCCACAGGCCAATAATTATCAGGCACGAACTAGTTGCTTGCTTCTCCTCTCTGCTTAGAAGAGCTGATTTAGTTGTTTGGTCTGACTGGCCTTTGCTGGAGGAAAATTTGTGCTGTAAATATGCAAGAGAAAAGGTGCTAAGGCAATCATGTTTCATTGATGATTTCTGACTAGGTGAGCAGAATATTGCTTTGTAATTCCACCTTCCCTCTGCATCTTAAGGTTATGCAATTTCCCTCCCATGTTGTTTTGTCTATAGTAGGACAGACCTTCTGTTCAGGATTGGCAATACTCTTCACACAGCTGTTTTTGGAGAACCATGTTACTTTCTGCGAGAGCAACAATACCACCTGTCTTTTCCTGAGGCCTGATAAAAGATAGGCTGTGGAAGCTGTGAGGTTTAAACAGCGTACTTTACCCTCATCTCAAGGATAAGAGAAAAATCAATTCCCCCCCCAATCAACTTATGACAATATTTTAAAAGGCAGTTTCTTAAAGATTTGTTGCTTTTGAAGTGGACAATTTTTGGCTAGTATCAGGTTTTTAAGAAAAAGAATGAGCTGATATGTAAAGTAACCAATACAAATATCATGAATGTAACACATTTTATACATTTTGGAATGGGGTTGAAAATGACAAATCATGCCTTATGTCAGCATTTCCTCAACCTTTCTGGGTTGGCAGCCTGGTGCGGAAGGGTGTGTGTGCGCGCATGTATGTGCATGCCAATCATGCATGTGTGTGTGAGTGGGGAGCTGCGATTGCACAGTGCTTACACGAGTGGGATGCTGCGATCACTTGGCCCTTGTGAGAGTGGGGCTATGTGCGTGCACTTGCTGGTGTGCCCGGGACAGCCCACCACTAAGGTGGCCCAGTTGCTAATAGCCCATGGTCTGGTAGTGGACCATGACCCACACGTTGGGGACCCCTGCTTTATGTCATTCCATCAGATATTGGACCCAAATATAGAATTGTAGCACTTATGTGATGTTATCAGATGGATATTGTCATTTTGACATAATTGTGTTTGCGAAAAACAAGGATTTTTTAAAAAATATTATGCCTTTATTATTTTTAAATAACTTAAGGCAGCAAAAATATATGTAATCTCTTCCTTCTGTTTTTGTACAACAGCCGTGTGAGATGAGTTGGACTGATCAAAAGGCACTTAGCTGGCTTTCTTGCCTAAGGTGGAACTAGCTCACAGTCTCCTGGTTTATAGTCTGGTATCATAACTGCTAGATCAAGCTGCTTTGCTTGCATAAAACAACCGTAATCAGTTTAATTAATAGGTCTTGACATAAATGATAATTTGCTTAGTGAGAAGAAACATATTAAGGAATTACACGCTATGGTATTTTTCTATCATTTTGACTACTTACCCCTGCTATGCAACAGGTTGTGGTGCCATCAAATCAATGTCTGTTAAGTTTCTGGCTACCCAGACACCCACTGCAAAGAGTCCCAGATTAACTATGAGGTTTCTGTAACAAATACAAATGAGAGCTAATGACAACTGATACTGATTACACAGAATGCCAATACAGAAATTTCTACTTAGAAATGCTAAAATATTCTTAGCTAACAGCACTATCAAATAACTTAGCATCCTCTAAGTTGTGGAAATGATCTGTGTGTTCTTCAATGCTTTGGGGGGGCTTTTTCTAACCAAAATCTTTTAATATTGCTATAAAGAAAATCCATAGGAAGATGAAGCATGCTGTCTGCTGTTTTTATTTAGCTCTTCTGTATATCTTAAGAATAAAAGAACTTAACTGTCTAAAAGCCTGTCAGATCTACTGGTGACTATCTATACCTATGGAAAGTTTCCTAGAAGGACATAAATATACAAGAACATTTGTGTTTGAGTAAGTAGCATCCTGAAAGTCTAATTATTTATGAGTCTCCTAATTACATCAAGATTAATGAGGCATATTTATTTCCAACCTGGTACTTTTCAGATTGTTAGGCTTTTAACCTTCAGCAGTTCCACCTGCAGCATGTGTTAAAATCAGGGAGTTTATAGGGCACAAGGGCAGCTTTAGAGCGGCGGAGGGCGCTCCCTTTTTCAAGTAGGGTTTCTTGTCAAGATCCGAAACTCTTCAAAGTAAGGGCACACCTAGAATACTGCATCCAGTTTTGGTCACATCATTACAAAAAAAGATATTGAGACTTTGGGGGAAAGTGCAAAGAAGAGCAACTAAGACGATTAAAGGCCTGGAGACTCAAACATATGAAGAACGATTGTGGGATTTGGGTATGGCCAGTCTTGAGAAAAGAAGGACTAGGAAGGACATGACAACAACTTATTCGCTAAAGCACCAGAGGGCAGGACAAAAAAACAACGAATGGATCCTAATCAAGGGGAGATGCCACCTGCAATTAAGGAGCAACTTCCTAACAGTGCGAATAATTAACCAGGGGAACAGCCTGCCTTGGGAAGTCGTGGGTGCTTGCTTCATCACTGGAGGCTTTTCAGGAGAGCCTGGACAGCCACTTGTCTAAAATGGTATAGGGTCTCCTGCTTAAGCAGGGGGATGGACTAGAAGATCTCTAAGGTCCCTTCCAGCTCTATCCTGATTCAAAACCTGTCTCACCTTCGGAAGTCATTGCGGTCTGTGGCAAAGCGATAAGCTCCTCGAATCCACCCGCGCAGACCTTCAGGGGTAACCGCGCTGGAACTCCCGCCAGCGGGCACGATCTGACCGCCCGTCACCATAGCTACGTCTCCGGGTTCCGTGCAGAGACTTCGCACGCGTTCCTTGAAGCGGAGGAAATATGCCCCACGCCCGCCGGCAAAGCACGATAAAACACGTCACTGTCGCGGCGCGCGGCCTTGACGTCACTTCCCGTTTTCGGGAAGCGTTGCGCAGCGAGATGTGGCTGTTTCCTCCGCTGCGGAGGCGCAGAGGAAACGGTTCCCGGTGTTTTCGACTTCGGCAACTTTAAGCTGTGTGGCCTTCAAGTCCATGTTGGCTGAGGAATTCCGCGGCGTTGAAATTCACACGTCTTAAAACTGCCGAGTTTGAGAAACACTGGATTAGACGGAATAGTGACTTCTTTGGCCCCTAGTCAAAAGTTGCTCCCTTTAACATTTGCTAAAGACGACGCTCCCTTTAGATGCTAAATACAGCGTTAGGGAATTTGGGGTCTTTGTGACTTGTGGACTTCAACTCCCAGAATTCCTGAGCCAGCATGGCTGGCTCAGGAATTCTGGGAGTTGAAGTCCACAAGTCATAAAAGACCCAAGCTTTCCCCACCCCTGCGCTAAAAGAAAAGCGCTAAAGTTAAATGCTGAGCATTAATAGCTCCCAAAATTATACTGTGATGGTGACTCTGAGAAGGAAAAAATGACTTTTTATTAAAAAAAAAAGCTCAAGGAAAAAAAGTGCAGGCTAGACTTAGGGGGAAATCCAGAACAGGAAGTTGGTAGGGGAGCTGGAGCCCTGCCCAGGAGAAGGAAGAATCCCCGCCCTTTTCCTGCCACTCTTTGAAATGCACATCAAGTCTAACATACCTAAAAACCCAGTGCTTTTCAAATAATAATAATGTAACAATGTGGTGTCTGCATATGTGTGTGAGGGGGGGAGTGCACAAAAGCTCAAGACAATCTCATTGTACACATGTCCTATGACAATAAAGGTTTCATTTTATTTCAAATTTGGCAACTTAATGTGTGGGCTTTCAACTCTCAAGAATTCCCTAGCCCGGTCCATGCTACTGAACCATGGATTGAAATCCTGCAGATCTGGAAGGCACCAAGACCGTTTTCCTTTATGGTGTGCCAAAATAATAATAGTAATAATTAAATAGAAATGGGCTAAGAAAGAATGTAACAGGAGGTCAGATAGTCTTTTTTTTCTGCAGCTGACTTCCCATTGCTTACAATGGGGTAAAAAGGAGATGGTGTACTTACAGTTCCAGTCCCATCATCATATATATTGTTGGAATTAATTTAAGCAATTTCCCCAAAATTGCCTGTCAGCTGCAGTCTTGACTAGAACCTCCAACTTAGGAAATAGGTGTGTTATGTATATTGATACAGTCAACTGGGCATAGAACTACAAATAATATAAATAACTATTAAAACTGTGATTACACAGAATTTTTATGCTCTGTGCAGATGGTGCTTATATTTTCCAGAGAACCACTGACTCAAGTGTCAAGATCCCCAGACCAGAGAAGATGACCTCTGGCTCTCAAAGGAGAGCTTCTATAGCTTCCTAGAACAGAGCAGAAATACTGAGTTTCTGTTTCTGTACTTCGTCACACTCTCATATGTTGGTAATGGTTGCACTCAGTCTAAACATAGCCATGGTTATGATTAGGAATTGAACACACATAAGTTTCATCTTTTAGAATCCATTTTCACAAGGTAATTGCCAACATTTTACAAAAAATATAACATCTGAGAAATGTTGTAAAGCAAGTCAGATTCTTGAATTTAAGCACAACATTGAATTGGATATGGGAAAATTCACTGAAATCCTAACCAACTGGAGAAGCTGCTGGCCAGTTAAAAAGTAGACTGGTAGATTGGGGTACAGTCTACAGGTAGTCCTTAATTTACAATCATTTGTTTAGTGACTGAAGCTACAATGGCACTGAAAAAGTGACTTATGACCAATCCTCACACTTACGACCATTGGAGCATCCCCAGTCTCACAAGATCAACATTTGGGAATATGATAACCAGCATGTACAAGTAGTTCTCGAGCTACAACCACAATTGAGCCCCAACTTTATGTTGCTAAGTGAAACAAACGGTTGTCCACTTATCCCAGGGCCATGCCCTATTTGCCCCAGATTGTTCCAGGGTCATGCCTCGTTTGCCCCAGATTGCCACAGGGCCGTGCTCTGCTCACCCCAGCTCTGTGCTCCGCTTGCACACATGCGTGATTGGCATGTGCATGTATGTGTGATTGGCGCAAGCTTGCATACATGCACCCACCCCTCTCAGCCTACCCCGCACCAGGCCACGAACCGGAAAAGGTTGGGGACCCCTATATTAAATATTCTTACCACACTTATCATGTATAAAAGCAAAGTTTCTTTACCTATCAATATTAGTGAATGGGATATTAGGGCTTCTGAACCAATTTATTTTGTTTTGTCTTTTTTAGGTGTACAGAGAATAGCAGTGCTAACTAAAGTTCAGTAGAGTCTTGATTCAGAGGCAGAATTGGCAGCTGAGTTTGTGACACTGTAACTAAAAAGAATTTCACATGCAGGCTCTGCTTATGAATCTAGATTTAATCAGATTGTCCACATTTGTTGCCAGCTGTGGCCAGAAGCACACCAAAAATAGAAAAATAAGAAAAAACCTCAAACTTTTTATGAGAGTAAGGACCTGCATTTTCCAAAGGAAAACAGGAGTTCAGTTTCTCATTGTAGTAAGAAATTATTGACATGTCACACCCTACAAACCTCCGAATGGTGTAGGTTAATTATAAACCTTGTGCACATCCTTCTACACTTAGGAAGTCAGAGAACTGGCTCCACAAATCAGCCTAGCAGGATGCGAGATAAGGAAAGAAGGTTATAATCAGCATTAAGATAGTCAGCAGGCAAATCAAAGGAACTAATGGACATGCATACAGCACAAGGTGAAAGACGAGCTGTGGTAGGACAAGAAATAGAACCCACGAGCATAGCATGAACATTGCATGAGTATACTGTAGCTAATAAGGATATTGCCCACATGTTTCCTGATAAAATGTAACAATAAAAGGGCCTGGCTCCTTGGTAGAAGCAGTGTGACCACCCTAGAGAGAACCTTGTGTCTTCATATCTCTGATTGCAACAGAATGGAAATTGCTACTTATGTCTTGTTGAGTTCTTGGTGCTGAGTTGTTTTCTGCAGACATTGCATTACCACTTTTAAGTATCATAATCAGTGCAAAGGAGAGGAGAGTTTGCTGGCTGTTTATTGTAGATTGTGCTATCATTCTTCATTAGGTATAACTTTCACCTTGATGGCTCCTTGATAGGGTACTGTTTCTTCTGATTTTTTATCTGGTGCTGTGTCCTGCTTATCTGGTAGAGACTACTTGAAAGGCTGTTCTAGGCCAGTGATGTCTAACCTTTTAGATACCGAGTGCCCTGAGGAGTTGCAGCTAATGAGTCACAACTTGTGACATCATCAGGTGGCGCCTCTACTCTTTCTCTTTCAGTTACAATGCCCTTCAAAAGGGTGCTTTATGGCCCATAAAGCATTTTAAGCCAACAATGTAAAATGTCATGATGTCCTTCCAGTTATGTAACTGCATTTCAGGTTTTGGGAATCACCTTGCATTTACCACCAGTTGCCAAGTGCCCTGCAACCATGTGATCGCCATTTCCGATTTTCTCTGCCAATTTCTCCAGAAAGTCAGTTGAGAAGCTGGCAGGGAAAGTTGCAAAAAGAGATGATTGGAGGGGAGATGAAATCTTTTATTGGGCCCCAGGAATAGAACTAAATATTCCGGATTTCAGTTTTGTTCCTACAGGAATACTTTGTGGCATTTACACAGGTGAGGGTAAATCCTTCCACAGGCTGCAGAAAAAATGAAATGAAATACTAAAGATTTCAGCCATAGCCCCATGAAAGATTTCTCCTCTCTGAACTGAGAGGAATTGAAATCCTTGAGAGGGGTGCTCAGGAATGTTTAAGAATGAAAAGACTGTCATACATGAAAGTCAGAAGAGTGACCTTGGGACAGCCATTCTCTCTCAGCCCAACTCATCTCACAGGGTTTGAGGAAAATCAGAGGAGGAATGTGTGTTGGGTATGATCACTGCCTAGTTATTTATAAAAACTAAATAAGGATATAATATAATGTAATGTAATGTAATATAATGTAATATAATCTATATATATAAATGCGAAATACCACTCACTGATTCATCACCAGATCTCCCAAACTATTAAAGATACAAACCTG
>JANHFO010003935.1:0-15108 GCA_032468095.1 Pareas carinatus
GAGGAGGAGGAGGAGGAGGAGGAGGAGGAGGAGGAAGAGGAAGTGGAAGAGGAAGAAGAAAAAGAAAAAGAAAAAGAAAAAGAAAAAGAAAAAGAAGAAAAAACTTAATTGTGCAGTCTTGAATATGTCTACTCAATGCAATGCAACTTAATTCCAGGAGAGTGTGTATAGGACTACAGCTTTAAGCATGGGCATGAAGATCTCTGGAACATCTGAGTGGACTAGTTCAGGCTATTTTTGCATTGCAATATCATTCAGTATAATTCCACAAAGATTATTTAATTATAGCCAAAAAGGCCTAGTGGGTAAAGATTAACTTGGTTCCTAACACCAGAGGCTTCATATTTACAACAGCTATTTGTTTATTCCCCAGTATACACCTTTAAATCCCTCATTAATTTTCCATAAGCTTCCAATTTGAAGTAACATTCCAAAAGCCCTAGGATCATCATATGCCTCTTCCTACCTAAGGGGTGATGTTATTTTAATATACTATACAGTATCCCCAAAGGCTATATCCAACTATTATTCTGCACATTAGACAATATTGCTAAAGCACTGTGTGCAGCAAATTTAAATACTAATCAGACAAATAAATGCATTTCAATAGATAGCCACAGAGCAATCTTATTTTCCTAGTGCATGAATCTGTTGATTGAATCAGTGTATTATTTTAATGCCACTTCCCTGGTTGCTTTAATTTTGGGATGATTTCTACAAACTATTAAACAAAAACAAAAACAACCTTGGGTAGTAAAAGTATTTCACATACAGCTTATTTAAAAGAGCTTGTTTCATTAAATATTTTTAGACTAGGAGGCTCAGAAAGAATATACACTGTGGTATGTTATAGCTTCTGGCAAAGATTGATAACTTAGGGGCTGAATTCATTAAAAGGAATAAGCACAAATCAATTACTCAAAAGTGAATGTGTCTCTTCCCTATAGTGCTATCTTGTTATTTTTGTTGTTATTGAATTTCCATCCCAAACAATATCGGGGAAAGAAGACATATATTTAAATACTATATTAGGCCAAATGAAAATTTACAATATAATGTACAAATTTTCTCATTTCAGGGAACTCTTCAATAAGCACGATAATTAAAATTGCAAGAAAAAAGAGGGTTTTTTTCAGAGGTAATCTAGTAGGCTGCCATCCATATTTCATCCAGGTCCAATCCTGCTTAACTTTTTGAGATTAACCAAGGTTACCTAAGTATTTTCATCTAGCTGGGCAATAGACAATAAGCAGCTGAGCTCAGCTCTGGGAACTTCATGGATATATTTTTGGACAAAGCAGAAACATTTTGCTATTGTTCTTTCCCCCATAATATCATTTCTCCCCCCCACACACACACACACCTCAACATTTTACTTTGGATTTTGGATTAGCTGGCGATCTTTCATCCAAGAACTAACCAGACTCTATACTGATTAGTTTTTGAGATAAGCCAAAATTAGAAAGATATTGCCACTTATTTAGGCACAATCAAATAGAATTGAGAATGACTGCTTCATTATGCACCTTTTGCATGTGATGTGCTTCTATGTTTATATATTGCACATATTTCACATTACACATTGAAATGTAGATATCCTCTATAGCAGAGGTTTTCAAACTGTGGTCTGGGGAGCCTTTGGGGTCCGTGGTAAGTTGCAAGGTGGTCCGCAGACAGATCAAGAAAAATTGGGGGAAAGTAATATACATGAATTGTCAATTAGTAATTAGTTGAATTTGTGGAATTGGGGTCCTCCATGTAGCAATGACATGCTTTGGGGTCCGCAGCTTGAAAAAGTTTGAAAACCCCTGCTCTATAGGTATACCTTTGACTCATATTTTCTGATATACAATGTCCCTCTGCATTGTGCCGCTTCCATTATAATTCTATTTATAATGTGCAGCATATTTAGAATTTACAGTGCACAGAACTTTTCTCAGAAATGGATAAAATGGGATTTAAGAACTGTACCACCTGCTTATCTGAACAACAAATGATATTATATTGCTTTTCCCACCTCTTTTTTGTCCTAGTCCATTTTCTTTGGTATGATAATAGGGCCAGTCTGTTGGTTTTACATCTTTCCAGGTGATAACTGCAGCAATTCATAGAACAGGTAGGAGATGAATAGTTTGATAGGTTGACTACTGAGTTTGGAATATCTAGTAAAACAGATTTCCTGTGAATTAAAGTAAAAAAAAATAGGCTTGAAGAAAATTCAAGCAATCTTAGCATCACTGGAAATGTATAAAGAGCAAATTAAGGGGACTTATCTTAGACATTTATTATTTACTCCTGAATATGACAAGAACAACGGATCATACTGTGAAAATCTTACCTCATAGTGAAAGCAGTTTAGATAGGACCATTTGCAAAATGATTGTACTATTTTGAAATTGATGCAAACATTTTTTCCTTGAATGAAGGCAGACCTTTTCAGTTCTTGCTCCCTTTTTTCCTTGAACTGGGAAAGCAAGCATATATGGATGTTATTAATTTTTTCCTCACAATGAAAAAAATTCCAGTGTTCTTGATTTTACTAACATATACCTAATTCCACCCTTTTGTTCTCTATTTCCAATCTCTTTCTATTGTTGTTTCCAACTGGGCTATCATTTAAGCAAATATGGCTTAATACCTAGTTTTGAAAAATATACTTCTATTTGGTAGAAGATTCTTCCCTTTCCTTGTTTCCTTTTATTTATTCTTTCTTGTAACCAACTTTGCTTGCTGCCATTCTTAAGATGTGCATAGCTGCTAAATATCTTCCTGGAGGCATAATAACAAGAAGGAAGAATGGTATTGATTCCATATAGTATTTTAATTTGGATCACAGTTAACAAATGTTATGAGCATTTAGATAAATTAGATAACATAGCTTGATGAGGATTCTAAGGGTGTACAGAAAGGGGATTACTGGTCCAATTTAAATTTGTTTGAAGATCTCTGAAATCCTAGAAATGAAAGTAGGATGAGACTTTTAAATCAACAATGAAGCAAAGGAAATATTTTTAAGAGAGAGAGACAGAGAGAGACATGGGACGGGAGGGAGGTACAATTTGTCTATAAGTGTCATATATTAATCAAATATCAAGCAGATTTCTAAATCTACTGGTGTGGTGGAAAGTGATGATTTTCTAACATCACAAATATTATAAAATGTATCCCATAAGGAGGAAAACAATCATATTGAGTCATTCTTGATTAATAGATAGTTTCTGACGGTTGCTGACAGAACAATTAATTAGTGGAACAGCTTTCCTTCAGAAGTTCTGAGTGGTCTGTCATGAGAGATTTTTTAAAGAAGAGATTGAACAGCCATTTGTCTGAAATGGTATAGAATCTTCTGACTGAGCAGGAAGTTTGACTAGAAGACCTCCATGGTCCAAACAACTCTATTATTTCATTCCATTCTGTTCTGTTAAAATTATCTTTTTAAAACTGGAAATCATACCTTTCTAAAACCCAGTCCTTAATAGCCAGAATGTTATTACTTTTCCAATTTCTCAAAATAATTTCTTAGCATCACCACAACAATGATACAGCTATAACTCCTAGACAGCTTCAGCAAATGTGGGCAGTCCTGCAGCACATACTGAGATAATTTAGGCTGCAGGCTCCTTCCAGATTTCTGTCACTTGATATTTTGGCAAATGGTTGAGAAGAAGCAAGCAGTACATCATCTAAGATTTTGGCCAGCACCTCAGAGGAATTGAGTAGCATTTCTCCACAAATCCAGATCTTTTGAAATGAATTACAGATTCCAAAGGTTTCCAGACAGGACAATGATCGTGGTGGCACCACTGAACATTTGGATGAAAATAAATGGAAGAAAAATATGATGGACTAAAACCATACTGCTGCTGGAGTGCCCTACCAGCTACCCAGCTAAGGAAGAGGCATAGACAAAACTTCTAAAGGAAATTTCCAAGCTTTGAAGAAGGAAAAAATAATGATTTTAAGATTTTATCAAGATTTTAATAATGATTATGCTAAGAAATATCCACCAAGATTTTGGTCCATTGTGCATCTTACACATTGTATTCCTTTCTTATATGTGACTGTATACTGTGTACTGTTTGACTAAGTTTATAGTTAATGTTCAAAAAACATTATGTTTGCTTTCAAGAACCATGCACCCAAATCTACTGTGAAATCAGCTCAAATGAATGGGATTTATGCAAGGTATGAGATGTGATCTTTTTCAGCTGTCATTTGTTGTGGAGGATATTGTATTTTAGAAGAGTTCTCGGTAGATTATACCTCTTGTGGATAAATTTTATTTTCCAAACATACAGATTGAAGCAGTTTGCAAAAGCACTTGATATTTACGACAAACTTGTGAAATTTTGCAACTCCTTGAAGAAGTTGAATTGAGTATCTTTAGACTATGTGGGTGAAATCATTCTGTGGTTTTCAGCTTACAGAATGGTCATATTTTTGACCAGATATAAGCTGAAGCCAGAATTGAACCATCCCTTAAATAAGCAGGCAACTTGCAATTTGTGTTTCCATTTACATTACCAAGGAGGTAGAAAAGATTTTGCTTTTATTTATAAAGAGCAGCGGAAGTTCAATACATCTTAAACTCTTATGGGTTTACAAATTATACGTAGGAGGTTGCTTTATACCGAGCCATTCAGTCTCATCTAGCATTGGAATTTTGGCAATGCTATCCAGGGTTTCAAGCAGTTGATTTCAATCCCTGCTCAGCCATGCCAAGAATTGGACCAGGGATTTCCTGCATGCAAAACTTATGTTTTATCACAGTCATGGACATATCCAAGGTGTTAATAATGAGCTTTGCCACATATTGGTGATTCCACCCCCTGGTAAACATTCTGTTGACTTCAAATTGATTCACATTGTTGGCCCCTTGCGCCCATAACTCTTTGCAGCTCAATCATTGCTCAAATTGCATCCAGTCCTGTGCATTGTGAGCCAATATTTTTGAAGAAAAAAGACCTGATATTCATAGGTAAACAAAGTGAAATTTAAACCAGGATGGAAGAGATGCAAACAATCTCTAGAAAGATAAAACAAATGCTTGAATAAATTTCCTAGTATGCACATTTTAGCCACCAATGAAAGGAATGGGGACCAGGGGAGAAGAAAGACCAATTTGCAACGTTTTAGAAAGTTTGCAATGAATAAGCTCTCGTTTGAACTTGGAAGTTTAGCAACAGAGGCATGGAAGAATAATTATGTACCAGGACTCATTAGTGTGATCCAGTTATAATGAGGATTTATTTCTGAAATTACCCGATTACTCTGTTACAACTTATCTTAAAAGTATTTAAAAAGGAGAAGCTGCTGATTTATACACAGTATTAGAAATTATTCAGTAGACTTTTTTCCTTCCCATTTTGATTGGAATAAAGTGCTGTAGAAATTAAAGATCCTAACTGCAGAAATTATCATGAAAAATATAATACAAAGACAGACATGCCTATTCCCTTAACTTAAAACTTATTTCACATGAACATAGTAATTCCTTTGAAGTTTCTATATGTAAAAGTATGATAAGTCTTTATATGGTTCAAATAGGACTAGTTGTCTCTACATATAAGTGTTGAATCTGGACTGTGAATAGAATTAATAGGGCAATTTAAGAAGACCAATATTTATTAGAAATAAATAAATAATATAAATACCATTAATTAATTTTTCTAGAAATCAGTTTCAACCACATATTGACCACTTATTGCAGAGCTCTCATTGACACTTCTCCACTACTATCTGATGATCATTAATTCCTATTGCATTGACACATTAGTTTAAAATACTTAAAAACTAAATAAAATCAAACGGAGAGAAATTAGAGCACTGAGTGAGAGTCCTCCTTGCTACACTATAGGTTGCTATTGATCTGGCAACTTTCCTTTTAGACAGATAGAAGGAAAATGGAAAAATATGATTCCCAATTTTTCTTTTTATACCAAAAGAGAAAAAGGAAAACTATTGGACATTGTGAAGATAAGTGGACAACTGAAGAATGAGGATTGGGAAAGATAGAATGGTGGTAGAAGAGAGAAAACTGAGGAGGAAAATCACCCACCTCTCAACTTTTAAGAAACAATAAAATTCACAGAATCATGAAAGTTTAAAACGGAAACAGACCTTAAAGGCTATTAAATAAATAAATAAATAAATAAATAAATAAAATTAAGCCAATTTTCTATTTGGGTAGAGTGTCTTTCTAGTGTTTGGTCTGAATTTTCTTTCTTATAGCTTTATTCTACTTGTTTTGGCCCTGTTCTGGAACAATAAAGAATAAGATACACTCTTAAGTGATGTTTATTTTTTCAAGGTCTTGAAGATCTGGTTTTGTCAATGGGCCTAGGGAATCCAAAATGAAATGGAGTCTATCAAGTGACTTGTTTGATTGATTGTTGTTGCTAGAGGGGTGGGATGGGGGTTATTGCTTTTTATTGTTGGCATATTGTGTTTTTATTTTTGAAAGGATCCAGAATCACTGAGAGTAAGTGCGCTGCCATGTAAATTTTCTTAAATAAACAAATAAAAGACCACTTCCTCTTCTGTGCAACAATCCCTCAGATATTAATTTTTGTAATATATCCCTTGGAATAGGATCTGAACTTAAAGTTAATTATCTCAGACATCTCAGATTCATGCAAGTGTCACTATTTTCAAACTAATTATGCCCCACAAAACATTCCTACATATGTGAACCTAAAGTACCTCTTCTCAACAGCAGAAATTGCTTAGATTTTCCTAGCAGATTCTGTAGGTAGCCCTTTCATTTGTTACATGGAGCTCTTTTCTGAATGGAAAGTTGTTGGAGGCAACCAAGGGTCTGCCTTGAATTAAATATTTAAATACTATTAAAATAGTCTGGTTGTCCTTTTATCTAACCTAACCACATTCATTATAATTTTTGGTGAGTGAAAGCCAATTTCAGCCATTTTGTAAAAGTTAGCTATGTGCAACAGTTGTTTCTGGGACTACAAACCGTTTTTTCTTGCTGCAAGTTGTCAAAGCTCATTTATAGATCCAAGGATAATATCAGTTCCAGCAGACACCAGGGAGGGAGGGGAACTACAGCAACTATGAACAGGTGTTGGATGGGAGACAGATTTTGAACTTCTATAAGCCCATAATTTATATGTCTACTATATGTAATATAAAATTATTTTACTATGAATTCCTCTGGAAGCAGATTTTATCTCAGTCTAATTTATCACAGACTAAAATGTATTCCAAAGCAATCATCATGATTAATATTATTATTATCTGTAAATGGGTTGTGAGATTGGATTCACTTTTTCAAATATCCAAGGATTCCTTTCTAGCTGGTCTCTTCTTCCCTTATTAAGCATTTCCTGCACTGATTCCATTTGAAAAAAAATATATGTCATATTGATGGTGCTTCTTGGGATGACCATCTGTCACATGATATTGTTTATATGATAAGTCTAGGACATATTGAATATGGGAAGACATCTGTGTATTATGAGTACAACACTGCTCTAAATTCACCAGGTTCCTAAGTTTTTTTTAAAAAATGGAACAAATTCTTTGTTAACTTGATTTAAAAAAATGCAAACCCCATTTTTCTTTATCAAGTATAGAAAAACATTCTTCATTTAAAAAAAAATTAGAATAAAATTCTGAATCTAAAAGCTCTGGGTAAAATGGACAGATCAGATTTACACACCTGTAGGAATATGGTTGACCATGATAGTTTCACATTTTTGTTTCATTTGAGGCTATAGTAATTACTCTTATATACACTGGGTTAAAAGACATGCATCTTGGTACATTTATTGAGCAATGAATTTTGTAGAACATTCAGAGTATGAAATCTGATAAGTTGCTAAATTCAGATTCACGCACCTTAGTACAGCAGCTGTGTTTAGAATTGGCATTAATTGTTGAAAAATGTTCACAGGAATTCTTCCAAAAATTGATCAATTTACTTTATAATTTGTTTTAACTGGGGGGAGGGAATATAAACGTTATTAAAATCACTTCATTAAATTAAAGTAAGCTTGAATAGCAGTTCTGTAATTGGTAAGATCTCTAATGCAAACTTTTTAATGCATAATTTACTACAGACAAATCTTATCTGAAAGCTTGGAACTCATTTGTGTTCTTTTGAAACCGGTATACTAAGGTTTCATAAAGGAAAAAGCAATGTGTTTTCCCTTTTGGTTTGTTGTTCTCAGACTTATTATTTTACACTTGGCTGCCTATAGCTGCTTCCTCCATTTAGTATCTGGGTGCCATAAAAGCATGTGACTTGCATAACATAACGATAATAATAATATCATGCATTGCCAGGCTTGCTTTGATCCTAAAGACAAATAACTAGACAAATAGCATGAAGCTGGTTGACCCTGATTTCAAAAGTCATCTTAGCATTCTTACTGACCCTTTTTTGCAATAATTTACATAGAACTACAGGTGCTTGAAAATTGCACTCAGTCCATTTACCCTAGCAACCTTATCATTAATATATTAATATTCAGATACAAAAACAGCTTTAACCATCTGATGTTTGAGTTGGATTAGTACTAGAAAAAACATTTAAAAAACATTCATTCAAAAGCGTCACATCTTTGACATCAAAGCAAAATTGATAATCTCATTAATTCAGATATTGATTTACAAGTCATACTGGCATCTTTCCTAAATGTGGTCCAGTGATGTCATCATGTTAGTAAGAATTCCACTAAATAAACAAGGAGGTGGTAAGCCTAATGAGACATAATGAGCAGGATTTCATGATATTGCTCTTGTGAAGTTTTTTTGGGGGTAGGTTTCTGAGAAGTGAGTTGCCATTGCCCAATTCTTCAGGCTACGAGAGAGTGGCTGGACCAAGGTCACTCAGTTGACTTTGTGCCTAAGGCAGGACTAGAACTCTGGTCTCCTGATTTCTATCTCAATAGTTAATCTCTACATCAAACTTGCTCTAATGTGACATATCTTTCCAAAATATTGCAATGTGGTTCAAATGCATTTACCTCCAGTCAGTCATTCACCTTGGTAGATATGATATTTACTTCATACAAAGTTAAATATCATGCAGTCTCTTCTCCTTAGTTTATAGACAGTTTCTTTTTTAATGTATTGTTAACTTATATGGGATGGAAAATTTGCCTCATAAAGATGCTGATGGTAGAAAAAGCAAGATCATTTTTAAATCTCTTTTCTAAAAGGAAAAGTTTGAAGCTTTGGCAACAGGTGAAAGTTTACTGAAGAAAATGCTTTTTACCTTTTCAGTTTTCTCAGGCTAATCATTTAAGAGGAAAACACAATAGACAGACTGACTTTGTAGCATATGATATCGTTGAAAATGGTAAGAGAAATTGAATTTAATATTCAGCATAAAGCAAAAAAAAGTTATTGTATGAAAATTCAAGAAATCTGTTCTATAGAACTTTCTAGAATACAATAAATCAGGAATGAAATCATTCATTCTAAGATAGTTATGACTGAGTAAATAAATTTTATCTACATCATAGAGTTTTGAAAACATTTCTTCATACTTTCCGCCGCACAGTAAAATGCACCTCTTTAGCCAGGCCGATCTGGCCTAGTCACACACACACCCTGCGAAACATTTAATATTTCAAATTTTAAATATTTTAATTTGGTTTTTAAATTGGTTTTAACATTAGGTTACCTAAATTTTCCAGCCACATAAAATATTTTGTTCTAATTGTGTTTTTTAAATTTGTGTATTTAATTGTGTACTTGTATGTTTTTATCGGCTGTACACTACCCTGAGTCCCTTTGGGAAGAAGGGCAGTATAGAAATTTAATAAATACTAAATACTAGATACCTTCATACTTATTTAACTTGTGTATATTCCATAGATTTAGGAAAATAAAACTATTTGGATATACTAAAATGCTTTAGCTAGAACTACAAAGTAGTACAATTGCCCACATAAGACTAAATAAATAAGTGCTTTGTCATAAGAACTATGTTATTAATAGCACCACTGTTGAATTACAAAACTCAGTAGTTAGTCATCTTTGATCCAAATGTACCTTTAGATTCACTAAGTACTGAATATATCACAGTGATTCCTTTGCAGAAAACATTAACCACAATATAATATCACATAAGCAATTGGAAATGGATGAAATATAGCTTCATGAATGTAACGTAATAGTAATGCAAATATAATAATTAGAACTAGAGATTTAAATACTGCTTAACAATTTTCTTGCTAATTAATCAGCAAGAAAGGTCACACTAACTTCGGAAAGTGTCTGCCAACATCATCGTTAACACTATGGACGCATTAGCACTGTGGTTAAAATAGTGTTGGTGTCGTATTCTCGAGTTTCTCTTTTCTGTAATGTCACCAAGGAGGATAGCGGGGTACTGCATTACATACAGAGAGAGAGAGAGAGAGAGAGAGAGAGAGAGAGAGAGAGAGAGAGAGAGAGAGAGAGAGAGAGAGATGACAGCACAATAATTTTAAAAGTTTGTGGTATATTTAACATAGACTAGTATTATTCAATACATACAACAATTTATTCAGGCATTGAATGGTTGAAAGACAATTGTCTCTATTGAGTCATTTGTCCACTAAGAATCTGCTAAATAAAGTTGTTAATAAGGAGGACAAATCAAACACAATTGCATTGTGTTTGACTATCAGCCTTAACACTGCCTTTCTGGACTGTTGCATGCTCCCCCCCCAATTGTAGTGAAAATGTAAGTTGAAATTAATTAGGTATGAGATGCAGAAGAGAAATAAACACCAGGCTACTGGAAGATACATTAGCAGCCTTTTAAATAAAAGCATAATCATGGATTGTGCAGCACCATAACTAATAACATTTCCTGCTTCTTATAAAGTAATATGTCTGACAGCTTTATGATTAAATTCTTTCAGTGTGTTACAGGGGGAATTAAAAAAGAATTATTGTGAAGTGAACCAAATAGCTACATTAAACATTCCTACTCATACCCATAATCTTTAATATTTGTAACAACTTTAATTAGCATTATGCTCCCATGTAATACTCTGACACCTTTAGTTTCTGGTGGTTATTGCAGATCCTATTCTCCTCCCCCTCCCCTCCCGAAATGTGGAAGGCAATTATTTCAATTTCTGAGCCATATTATTAATTTGTCTTTCTTTCATATTTTATTTCCATCTGTAATTGCATATTTTATTGAAGGCCAAAGATCCATATCACTGTGTGCGCCTATACATTATTCCAGTCACAAGTAGCTACAAACAAGGTACTTGCATAACAAAACTTTGTATACTTCCCATCCAAAACTGTTCCATGAGGATAAGGCTATTGTCAGCTCAGTATAACCAAGATGCAGCTCCATCAACATTGCACTGAACAAGCAGAGCTTCTTAAGTCCATCGTCCACTTGTCTTCCATAGATCAGAACAGTTATACTTATTTGCTTTGATAGCAGTCATCTAAATGTCAACTGTTTTGCACTGATGCTCAGAAAGAAGATATCTTTACAAGAAATTGTCTTGAAATTAAGGGCATAACATTTTCTAATGTCTTCTGTTTTATAATAATCTTTCTTAAATTAAATGGTGAGGAAATTTTTTGAACATTTCAATTACAAAGTTGCCACTTAGGAGAATCTGTCTGTTGATATCCTTTGGACGATTTCTCCTACTTAACCCGGAGACATTTAGATAAGTTACTTACTTTAATTTTCTGCCCAGAAATTTGGTGGGAAAATTCAAAAGGCCACTCGAACCCCAATTCAGTTTCTAACACATTCATTTATTCCTTCTCTAGGAAAATATTTCTGAACTGTCTCATGTAGCTGCAGAGGTAACTTAATTTTGTCAAGGATAGTATTGTTGGACCTTGTACGGACATGTAACAAAAGGAAAAGATAACTCACTATGAACTAAGAATGTATTTATTCATTAATTTTAAAAATAAAAATAAATCAAACAAAGAGATTATCCTATAGCAGCGATTAGTGTATCCTTTTATATTTTAAATTTATCAACCATAATAGATTAGCTCCAGTTAATAGCAGAAAAATAGTTACAGTTCAACTTCATTGATTTTGCATGCCCTTTAAAGATACTAAGTATTTTCTAACTATTTAAATTACTCAGTTTAGTGACTTTCTGCATTTTTCAGGCTAATAGGCCTAACACTATGTTGATTCTCATTTTGTTTTCAAATGGATAGGCACCACATAGAAGTCCAAAAGTATCAAATATATATACCACTACTTAACAGATCCTGGACTTGGCTTTATTGATTTATTTTATGCATCTTTATTGAAAAAAATTCAGAGGCATTATGCAAAGACCTAGTTCTCAAGAGAAGGCTACAAGGCTTGGAAAAATAGAATAAAAGAGAGGGTGGATAACAAAGTAGATAAGTAGGTAGGTAGGTAGGTAGGTAGGTGGGTGGGTGGGTAGGTAGGCAGCTAGCTAAGTAGGTTGATAAGGAGAGGGAGAGGGGGAAGGGTTGGAGGGAGGGATCGAGAGATAGAGGAAGGAAGGGAGGGAGTATCGGGCCGAAACGTCACCAAGATATTCTCAATTTTGCACGGGAGAAGACCCGAACACGCTAGTCTAGAAGAAGCCAAAAGCACCAGCAAATGAGACCTTGCCGAAACATCACCAAGAGAATTTCCACTTTACATGGAAAATGACCTAAACATACCTGGACCTACATATATATATATATATATCGAGCTTAATGAAATCCTGAGCACTATGTTGAAATAAAAGTTATATTCAACATTTGACATTTTCATAGAGAAGCCTTGAAAGAGAAGCTGTTCTGTTGTGGATTCTTGGTTATCTTAAATGCTGTAGAATGGGCAGAATCACTGATATTTTAAGATGTGCTTGACTATAGAACATTATATCATAATTTATAGTTGCCAGATATAACCGATTCATTTGGGGCCGTCTATGATATTTAATTCCTACACAATTTCTTTCAGAATTGTCCACTATCAACAAACAATTCTTACAGATATAATTCACCTAGACATTCTGAAAACTTTGATTGCAGCCAGATGGTAGCTGGGAGAACATGTTTTGTAAGGAAGGGAAATGAGGAGTGTATGTACACACATTTGTTGTTTCTGCTGATGATTAGAAAAATGCCGCTTCAAGCACCTGTTATTTGTGCCACAATTAAATTTTTCATTAAAAGGCACAAAGTGAACAAAAGACTTGGTTTATGGTTTCATTATACCTAAGTGGTCCTTAGTGTATTATAGTCCAATATGCTTTTTAATTTCTAACACTTGGTCTTTGCTTTCATAGGTGCTTTTAACTGCTATGTCAGTTGGCACTACCTCTGTTGGTTGATTTTTCTTTTGATTAATTAGACAACTATTTTCTTGAAATAGCTCTGTGAAATGAGACAAAAATCCCTCCACATAAAACCTTTGTCACTAGATTACTTTATATGTTTTAAATAAAATGCAAACAGATTTAACCGTGATGTTAAGAGTTTAATGTGGCAATCGTGATTTCAAAGAATCTATTCGAAAGACTTAGGTATACCACAAAAACTAAATTACTCAGTGATAGTAAACCAGTACATATAAAGTAGTCAAATGGAACTATTCATATAATTGTTTTTTAATGCAGCTGTCACAATACTGCTTGTGTGAATTAGGGATACAGCTGTAGTCCCAATTGTAATTAGAAATAAATATCGTTTATCTTTTAGTAAGACTCACATATTTTCCCATCTTTAAAACTTGATTGCTCCTGGACTATCATTGCTGCTAACTTGGTGGTGCTGGCAGCGGTGGTGGCGGCGCTGTGGGAGAGTGCGAATCGTCATCGCATGTGGAGGCTGCAGCTTAGCTATTGGTGCTTCTGATCGCCTGCTGGTCACCTAGTTTGCTCCTCGTCAAACCACTCCATCTCTTCCTGATTGAGTCCCAAAGTCTTCAAGGCTTTGGGCTGCCCCCCCCTTTGATGAATGTGGCAGCCAGGGAGCCGAAGATGCCGAAGCAAGGGCTGCGTCAGGCATCTTTAGGCTGTCTGGAACTAACATCGGATGTCCTTCTTGTTGGCACTGGCATCTGCATCATGATTGAGAGGAGGGTGAGCTGGGAGCCCACCAGCCGGCTGCAGAGAGGTTTTTGGCTGCAGATAATCCCTCGAGGCTTCCCAGGGATGATGATGGGAGATGTTGATGGTGGCTTGTGGGACTATGCAGGCCCCCAGGTGAGAGGCTGGAAGCCTGGTTATACCCTGAAGATCGACTGTCCGTAACTGGAGCGGGGGAGGCGGGGGTGGTGGAAGCCCCTCTCCTGGACCTCTATCCATGTGTTAAGGCAGAAAGCCTTCCTACACCCCCCCTCCCGCTTTCATCTTGAGAGTGAGAAGCCTGCACTTCCCTTACTATTTAGATCCACTCCAGTCCGGCTTCCGGCCTGGGTACAGCATGGAAACGGCATTGGTCATGTTGGTTGATGATCTCTGGAGGGCCAGAGAAAGGGGTTGCTCCTCTATCCTGGTCCTATTAGAACTCTCAGCAGCTTTTGATACCATTGACCATGGTATCCTGCTGCGTCGGTTGGGTGAGTTGGGAGTGGGCGGTACCGTCTTACACTTGTTCCACTCCTACCCTTCTGACCAGTCGCAGTCAGTATTGACAAGGGGGGCAGAGGTCGACTCCTCGGCATCTCAAGTGGGGTGCAGCAGGGGTCGGTGCTCTCGCCTCTCCTGTTCAATATTTATGTAAAGTCGCTGACCGAGATCATCCATGGCTTTGGAGTGGAATTCCATCAGTACGTTGATGACACTCAGCTGTACATCTCCACCCCAGGCCACCCCAACGATATGGGGAAGAACAGATTCAGGCTCAACCCCTCAGCAAGACTGAGTTGCTGTGGTTACCGGCAACCCGATATAGCCAGTTTGAACCATTGCTGGCTTTTGAGGGTGAAACATTGGCCCCCACAGAAAGGGCTCGCAACCTGGGGGACCTCCTGGATGTACAGCTGTCTTCGGAACATCATATAGCATTTTACTGTTCTTTCCCATCTTCTTAATCTGGCCTCATATAATGTTCTTAATTTGGTTTTATTGTTATTTGTTGTATTGTGCTCTTATTTGGCCTTTTAGCCAACCTGAGTTTTTCGGGAGA
>JANHFO010003935.1:41230-53147 GCA_032468095.1 Pareas carinatus
CTCAATTTTTATATGGCTGTACACCGCCCTGGGTCCCTTCGGGGAGAAGGGCGGTATAGAAATTTAAATAAATCAAATTAAATCAAATCAAATATCCCAAGGGTGCAAAGGGTGTCCTTTTTGCAACCCCCGGGAATAATTGCATGGAAAGTGGGGGAGTGTCTCCAAAGTTGCTGCTTTCCTGACTGCCTTAACTCGTCTCATTTTGCCTCCTCCCCATAGCAGAGCACGGGTATCAGAAGTTAGTATGTTTATATTGTATTTTCTTACTTATACTTGTTTTTCTCATATATTGTATGCTTGACTAAACAAACAAACAAACAAACAAACAAAGTGAACAATAATAGAATACATCTGCCAAGATCACTGGAGAGCCCAATGACTGAATCTGACCTTTCTATCCATAAGGTAATAGTTCAACTGAAAGATATAATCTTCCTTAAGATACATGATGTAGTCCGCTCTCTATTATAGTCAAATCACTCTTGGATGAACTGATTTTTATTTTTAAAATGATCAGTTGGGACTTATTGTGTAGTATCAAGAAATTTTTTTTTCCAGAATAAATCAACTTAATGGCATCAGTGGAAATTGGACTGCCCTGCTGTTAAATAGTCAATCCAGTAATCGTTACACATTCCATACAGAAAACAGAATGGACTGGGTAGGAAGAGAATTGTGAGGAAGCCAGCTTTTCAAGGAGGAGCCTCTCAAGGCAACATAGCCTTGAGGCTGTTATCCGTCATTCTGCAGAACTATCAGCATCCTTCACCTCTTTCAAATTTTCTTTCTTAACCTCCCTTAACTCCACTTCAAATGAATAGCACCAGATGGAACAGCAACATACTATGCAGGAAGGGCTAATTGAAAAAGAGGGGGAAATGCTTTTCTTAGTATAGCTTTTTCCTTGCGTGGGAAGAGGAGAGAATAGAAAATATAGATAACCAATAAAATACACACAGACAAACAGGCAAACAGACAGAGAGCATAAGACTGATTTGAAGGTAATTCAACCCCTCTAAGGATCTTTAAAGGTCTGAGTGAAAATCTCCTGTGTTTGTGTGTGTATTCATATATTCAGTGGTCTCAGGATGATACTTATTACTGACACTGAAAATATTTCATTTACAAGACAAAAAACCCACAATTTTCTTTTGCTTGCATCATTACAAGTACAGGGAATGTTCGCTTGCAAAGTACTATCCACAAAAAGTATTTCAGTTGAATAAACAGTAACATAAAATATATATGAAGGATGAATACAAGAACATTAAGATTAATTCTAATAAACATATTTATGCAACCAAAATAACGCATCCTACATTTACATATAGGTCACCAACAGAAAAGTGAAGTCTATTCAAAGATTTGTGAAAGACAGTTTGTTCTTCATAAACTTAAAATGTTACAGCAGAATTAAAAACAGAAACAGAAACAACAAAGAAAACGAGAGAGAAAGAGAGAGAGAGATAGAGAGAGAGACAGAGAGAAGAGCCCGAAAAAGCATATTTCTAATATTTAAAACCCAAGGCTGAAAGTCAGTGAATTGGGAAAAGCAATAAAAAAAATCAATCAAGTAAAGAAAAAAATGTGTTGAGTGTTGCCTAGAAACTAATTGTAAGGGTAGACTAATCTGAGCAAATAACATCACCTTCTGTTTCATGCATTTAATGGTCATTTCAAGCAATAAATCAGGCACAACGATGTAAAAACTAAATAATGCCCATGAAGGCATGCCTACTTTCAATTATGCACTTTACATCTCTATGAATTCAAAAGCTGTTCTTTTATCTCTTGAATTTACAAAATGGCAGGCACTGAGTAGCAAAAACTGAGCAAAGAAAAACTTTCAAAGAACGTACAATGGCAATTGTATTATTGGAAACAATGAGTTTTATTAAAACTTTCAGGAATTATGGGTTGAAGTGATGCATTTCAAAGATTAGCATATTTTAAGAAAATCTAGTATTTTTAGCTCTAGAAATACTAAGCACAGATTCCCACAAAAATTTCAAAAGAACCGTTCATTTGCCTTTCAATGAACACATTTGAGACTTATATAAATATTCAATCATTGGTATACTGGAACTATAACATACTATTAATGCTGGATAGTTTTGGTTTTAAACGTGGGAAGTTTTGACTTCAACTGAAAAAAAGAGTAACCTTTTTTTGCATTTATAAAACAAGAGCTGCCTATCAAGCTATAAAAATATATTTAGAGATACTTCCCAATGGATACTTCCCAGAGCTGAAAATCAAAGATATGATCTAGTTCTTATGCAATTTCTAAAATGATTTTAAGAAAGAAAAGAAAATAGATGAAAGAATGGACTCATAATCTGAATTGACTATTTTATTTTCCCATTGGCTTTAAAATATGGAAAGAAAAGCAATTCTATATTGAAGAACTTGAAGAATATTGCCCAATAGAAGCCTCCTTCCCTTCCAATTGTAGAACTACTTGCCAATTTATCCAATAGATATCTTGTAAAAATAGGCAGCTGGTGTACGATTTATTATTCTTCTAAATGTTTTGGAAAAGCATTTGATTCTTGAAACAATGAACTAAACACACAATGAACCAGAGGCTCGAATTGAGGGCTTCTGGCAAGATGCTATGACATATGAGCAGATCCAGTCAAGCTTTGGGCTCAAAGTTGTCTCTTCACACCCACAAATATTAAGTATGCATGATGAAATTTCAGCATTTCCAGAAATGTCCCATACAACAGAATGAGATCTAAGCCATTTACTACAGTAAGAGCTCATGTAATCTGAAACCGATATAGCTATAGTCAATATTTTCAGCTTCCTGAAATAAAAAATCTCAAGCGTCTTTAGTAACACTTGAAACCTGCATTTGATATTGCCAGGCAAAAGAGTTACTGTATATTTAAATTCTCAATCAATGTAGATTTTCAGTAGGAAATGTCATTAATAGAATGGCTCATTCTTATATATACACACTTGGAGTCTATGGACTTGGTTGTTGAGCTGGGTCGCTGACATAATCCAGCAGTAAATTAGAAGAACTAGCAATTTTATCACTTAATTTTAGAGTGATTAAAAAGAATTGTGAAGAACTTCAAAACCCTCTCAAACTGGGTAATTGGATTTTAAAATGACAAATGCAGTAGAGTTGAATGTTAAGGGAATTTCTTAGACTACAACTTTTCTTTCTCTCAATTGTTCTGATTTCAGAATAAAAGATATGTGTGATTGATCCATGAGACCTTAACTTTTCATTATTCTTATTCAACTTCTATTCCTTATGATTTTTTCAGCCTATGCAGTATCACAGGAAAAGCAGATAAGAGTGAAAGTAACTAGCATTGACTCGCAATTGACTAGCTCAAAACAAGGTATTCCAGGCTGCTTGTTTTCGGGAATGCTCTGTAAAAAAAGAAAGAAAAAGAATAAAGGCAGGATTTTGTTTTGCAATTGTATTGCTCTGATGATTGTATTGACATTTAGTCATTCAGCAATTCAGCAAGTACACAGAATGAAACCAAAATTTTGTTTAGAATTATCCCAGAATAAATTTTAATGAAAGTAAAAACTCTTCCTAAAGATATATATCCTGTGAAATTTTAGCAGCGTTCTATAACATGCAATCCTGATTTCTTAATTTATTTATTAATTTATTAATTTACTAAGTAACTAGACAGAGAACTGTTTTATTGCTAATCACCCAATATGACCTAGTCTTTCACTATTGAAAGAAACAAAAAAGTTTGAAATGCATTACAGACAGTGCTGTATTTATGAAATGATTATATTCCTAGAGACTGTACATAAGTTTGCAAGCCCAACAAGCATAACAAACATACAGTACATTTCTTAATTTCTTCACTTGATTCACCTCATTGCAGACTAGCCCTAATGCTCACAATCTCCAAGCAGTGGCAAGCACCTTGGGTTCCTCTTGCTCCTTGGCCCCAGGTGCACCCTAGAAGATTTCAATCCATGGCCACTTTGGGTGCCAGAGAGATCCAGTTGTCCCACCTACCAGCAAGGAAATTGGGAGCCAATGCCTCACGTGAATACACCATCCCATTTACCCACATCAAGCTTATCAAGGGTCTTCCAGGATACATTTGGGCACAGTTCTTCTTGACAGGAGCCCTGTGTGATAGTGCTACCAAGCATACATAGGCAGCACATTGTAAATGAACCCTTCTCCCAACTGCTCGGATCTTGCAAGTTGAAGAATAGGCTTGTTCGTATGGTGACAATTTGCATCTCTTAGTTTGTAAGTAGAATAAGTTTATACTATTTCCTATAAATATCTGTACTTGGACATAGAAAAAAAAACTTTTCTATGGTAAATGAATCAGACATTGCATGCTCCTTTTCTTTTAAATGCCCTTTAGCTAAAGGGTTACCATCTGATTGTAGCCAATTGTTTTATTTTCTCAACAGAACTGGTTATTCAGCTTGAAACTAAAAATTTAGTCAGCTGTTCTCATTTGATTTACAAGAATTGTAACATGTTCCTATAATAAGAACATACCAGTTTTGAGGAGAACAAAATAGAAAAGACTAATATGGTTAAATATATTACCAGCTTTTCTTGCTGTAACATATGGTTTAAAAAGGGAGGTAAAAAATCTGAAACTTCCCTCCTGAAGGAAACCTAACATTTACTTTAAAGGAAACTGTTCTATAATTATGCATACATATAGTTATGCCCTGCAGCAGACAAATTTCAACAGCTCAGAAGTGAGAATTTAGATAAAGATTCTATTTCCTTTAACTGCACCATTCTATATATACCTATTTAGAAGGAAGCCCAACTGATTTCAATGGGATTAATTTCCATTTAAGTGAGGGGCAGAATTACAGTCTAGTCTACAACCACAAAATACCTACCTGGAAATAACCTCCACTAAAGTTAGGGGTTTATATCTGAATAGATATACATACATTTGCATTTTGATTTCTTCTTTGTATCTGAGAAAACACAAATAAACACTCATGGATGGATTATATTTATTAAATATGGTATTTTACAGGTTTTAAATGTATAAAGAATTTGATATATAAGCTTATAACCTAAAATATGTATAGTAATGTTGTCTGACTATGTGTGTAGGTATTAGTTAAATCTGACTGCCATAGTTTTGATAAATAGACTATTCTATATCAATTACTTCTGTCTCTCTTTTCTGCTATGATAAATAAAAGCTTATTTAGGTCTTGGTTGGAAGTGAGAAGTTAGCTGATAGGCATGAAAAAATGACTGCACTATAATTTATACAGCCACATAGATTTTCTGAGAAATTTAAACCCTAAAACTTTGTAGAATTCTTTGTGTTCAATCTTCCTTAATCAGAATTGGAATCAGAATTTATTTTGCCAAGTGTGTCAGGACACACAAGGAACTTGTCTTCAGTGAACATGATCAATACCTCCATACATACAATAAACAACTGTGATTACAACAAAGATACAATCAAAGATGCATTTCATAGATATTTGAATATTTAAGCATAATCACAATCATTTGTATATATATATACATAATCATAATCATTTGTATAATATATATATAGAGAGACATAGTCATTGCATAAATAGGCATAGTCAATTGTGTATATAAGCATAAGGTACATTCATAGTCATAAAGTAAAGTTATTTTGGTTTGCAATGCCTTGTAGAAGCGTACAGAGGGAAGAAGTTGAAACAGATTATGTCCAGGATGTGAAGGGTCCATAATTATTTTCACCGCTGTCTTTTTGGGTTGTTCAATGTGCAGGTCTTCCATAGAGGGGAATCTTGTAGCAATTATTTTTCTGCAGTTTTAATTATTCTTTGAAGTCTGTGTTTTTATCTTGTTTTGTTGCATTGCCAAACCAGATAGTTATTGAGGTGCAGATTATGGACTCAATGATTCCTTTGAAGAACTGTGTCATCGGTTCCTTGGGCAGTCGGAGATTTCTGAGTTGTCTCCAAAATAACATTCTTTGTTGATCGTTTTTAATGACATTTTTTTTGTTGGCTGATCATTTTAGAGCTTGAGATATTGTGGAATCTAGAAATTTGAAGGACTCTATTATTGATACAGTATTGTTTGATATTGTGAGAGATGATAGGATAGACTAGTTTCTTCTAAAATCAACTATCATTTCCACTGTTTTGAGTGAGTTTAGTTCAAGGCTATTTGTTCAATTTCTCATCTGTAGGCAGATTGTTGTCTTGAATGAGGCCAATCACTGTTGTATCCTCTGCAAATTTTAGTATTTTGACAGAGAAGTCTTTTGAGGTATATAAGGAGAAGAGAAGTGTAGAGAGCACATAGCCTTGAGGTGCACCTGTGCTGATTGTACAGGTATTTGATGTTATTTTGCCTAGCTTCACATGCTGCTTTCTGTCTGTTATGAAGCTTATAATCCATTTGCGGGTGTGGTCAGGTAGGGTTAGCTGAGTCAGTTTGTTTATAAGAATATCTGAAATAATAGTTTTGAATGCAAAACTGAACTCCACAAAAAGGATTTTTGCATATGTCCTTGGCAAATCAAGATGTTGGAGTATGTGGTGTAGTGCCATATTAATAGCATCATCTGTCAATCTGTTTGCATATTAGGCAAATTGTAAGGGATCTAGTAGTTGGTTTGTGATGGTTTTCAAGTGAGTCATCACTAGTTTTTCAAAGGTTTTCATAATAACTGATATCAGTGTGACTGGTCTGTAGTCATTTAGTTCCTTGATGGTGTACTTCTTTGGCACTGGGATGATAGTAGATTGTTTGAAGCAAGAAGGAACATAACACATCTCTAGAGATTTATTGAAGACTGGAGCTAGTTGCGCAGCACAGGCTTTTATGCAGGCAGGAGATAGTTTGTCTGGTCCTGCTACTTTTTCATGAAATAGTTCTTGCACAGCTTTTTCTGTGATTACTAGAGGAGGTCCACCCAAAAGGATAGAGCTTGTAGTAGGAAGTTTGGCTGTTGTTTGTGTCCTCTGGGTGGATGAGATGGTGGTAGTTGACATTTGTTTTCTTTCAAACCTACAGTAAAATGTGTTTAAGTCATCTGTTAATTTTTGGTTCCCTTCAGTATGTGATGGAGGTTTACTGTAACCAGTGATATTTTTTAGAGTTTTCCACATATTTCCTTATTTATTCCTTGAAAGCTAATCAAGTTTTCAGAGTAGCTTCTTTTTGCCAATGCATTTCTGATTCTCCTTTTCTGTAGGCTTCTTCTTTGGCATGACATAGTTTTTTAAGTTTAGCTGTAAACCAGGGATTATTGTTACTGCGTATTCTAATGTTTTTTGTTGGAACACATAGGTTTTCACAGAAACTGACATATGATGTAACAGACTGTAAATTCATCTAAGTCTGCAGAGGTCTCCTCAAAAACTCTCCAGTCTTTGCGGTCAAAGCAAGCTTGTAGCTTTGTCTTTGCCTCTTCAGATCAAGATTTTAGTGATTTAATTGTTGGCTTTATAGTTTTAAACTTTTGTCTATAAACAGGTACAAGATGAATCATACAGTGATCAGAGTTTCCAACATTTGCTCATGGTAATGATCTATAGGCATTTTGTAACCTTGTATAGCAGTGGTCTAAAATGTTTTTTCCTCTAGTCTTTTAAAGAACAGTCAACATGTTGGTAGAATTTTGGAATCTGTTTCTTTAAGTTGATATTATTAATACCACCTAATATTATTAAAAATAAATCAGGGTATTTTGCTTCAACCCATGAAATCTGTTCAGTTAAATTGTCCAATGCGTTATTTATGCATGCTTTTGGTGGAATGTATGTTGCAACAAGAACAAAGGAGCTAAATTCTCTTGGAGAATAGAAAGACTTGCAGCTTATGAATAATGTTTCTACGTCTGCATCACAATATTTCCTTAGTATTGTTACATCTTTATGCCATATCTGTAGAAGGCAAGAGCGCCTCCTTTATTTTTTCCAGAGGTCTCTGCCTTTCTGTCTGTCCTTACCATTTGAAATCCTGGTATGTGTAGATTTCTGTCTTCAATTGATTCATTAAGCCAAGTTTCAGTAAAACAGATTATTGCACAATTACTGAAGTCCTTAAAAGACCTGCTAAGAATAAGTAATTCATTTTATTAACTACAGAGCATACATTTGACATAAAATAGATGGAAGGGGAGTTTTTGCATAATTTCATCTAAGTCTCTGGAGTATTTCACCTCTCTTCTCCCTCCCCCTTTCCTCTTCCTACTTTTTGTAGTATTATTTTGGTTTTGCTAGGAGATGCAGCTTCCAACACAATCTCTTTTGCTTCTTCATCTTCAAAGACAGGTTGAAGTGTTTTTGGCATCTTTTGTTTAAAGATTAGCAACTCACTCATAGTAAAATGAATTCTTCTACTCTTTTCTTTTGTCTTTGTTAACTGTATCCATGTGGTGAGAGAGAGCTGTAGTCATTTTGATAGGAAGAAACTTTCTCTGCGTTTATTATCTGTAGTTACTGATTAATATTCAGCAAAAATTTGATCTTCTATGTTAGTAATCCTTTATGATGATTATTAAAAAAAAACATTACATAAATACGAAATTAGAAACTACGAGACCATTTCACTGTGGCAGTCATATTTGGTGCCATCTAGTGGCACGAAGCAACAGAAATTTTGGACTCAATTGTGGTCGTAAGTCGAGGACTACCTGTAATTATTTTCATATATCAAACTATAAATATAAGACATCATGGTGCCTATTGAAACATTGTGTGACTTGCCTCCTTCTAATACCAGGACAGCTAAGCCAGGGGTCTCCAACCCCCGATCTGTGGACCGCCACTGGGTTGCAGCATGCCAGCAACTGGGTCACACAAACAAGCCAAGCCCCATTTACAGAATGCAGGCAGTACGGAAAGCAACACCCGGTCTGTGGAAAAACCTTTCCCCGTGAAACTGGTCCCTGGTGCCCAAAAGGTTGGGGGCCACTGAGCTAAGCCACGGCACCATTTGCACTACAAATCTACATTGCTCCAAGCCTCTCAACACTTTCACCCTTGAGCTTTCTGAACTGGGCCAAGCATTTGTTTCATACTACAAATGTGCCATCTACTGCAGTGTTTTTCAGCCATGGCAGTTTGAAGGTGTGAGGACTTCAATTTCCCAGAACTCCCCAGCCAGCAAGAATTCTGGGAGTTGAAGTCTACACATCTTCAAGTTGCCAAGGCTGAGAAACTCTGGTCTACTGCATACCCTCCTGAAAGGAACAAAATCAAATGAAATGCACCCGAAGACTCCAGCTAGTCCAGAATGCGGCCGCACGGGGAATTTTGGGAGCAAGTGGGCGCGCTCACATAACTCCCCTCCTACGCGAGCTGCACTGGCTGTCGGTGGTCTCCCGGGTGCATTTCAAGGTGTTGATTACCACCTTTAAAGCACTCCATGGCATAGGGCCCAGTTTCTTGCAGGACCGCATTCTACCCATTGATACCTCCCGCTGACCCACACGCTCCCACAGAATGGGCCTCCTCAGGGTGCCTCCAGTCAGACAATGCCGGCTGACGACCCCCAGGGGGAGGGCCTTCTCTGCGGCAGCTCCCACCCTCTGGAACGATCTCCCCCCCCCAGAGATTCGCATTATCTCGGACCTTCGGACCTTCCACCGTGCCCTGAAGACCTGCTTATTCCACCAGGCTGGTTTAGCCTAGCCCTAATCCTCCGATTTTTATTTGAGTTTTACATTGGGTTTTAAACATTTTAGTTATTTTAAATTTGATGGAAATTATTTTATTATCCTGCCCATCTTTTATGTAGGCCATATGTAATTTAATACTTTTAAGGTTGTTTTATTGTGTTTTGTGTTATGTATTGTGTGTTTTATCAGGCCTGTTGGCTGCCCTGAGTCCTGCGGGAGAAGGGCGGGGTATAAATTCAAATAAACTAAACTAAACTAAACTAATAAATAGTGTCCTAAGGCTAAAACATTTCCAGAATAAGACAGCTTGTTCAGTTAGTTACATTCAAAACCAGAATCTCCACTAACAGCAGGAACACTTTGTGGCTAAAAAATGCTTTTTACCTCTGCACAGAGCATGTGAACCCCCAAAAACTAGAAGGGAAACTCTAGCTCAAAGCTGCTTCCTGCCTCACCGGAACAATCAAACCTCAACGTCACCAAATCAAAAACTAATTGAGGGGTTTGAGCCAGAAAGCAGGGTCTCTTCCCCCAGGTTGGGTTGACCATGCTGACTTTCATTTCTGGGAATCGTATTCCAGCACAACTAGGGGGGCAGCCGACCGGGACAGGAAGAACCAGAGGATTTCAATTGGATCAGTACCTAGTGGATGGCAGCAGTCCGACATCAAGGAAGGTGCAGCTGCTTCTAGCACGGCTTTCCTTCGGGGCATCTGTGAAACATTTTGTACCAATTTCCTTCCAGATTATAGCTTGGAATCAAACTTAATGGGTTTGGTCCACCATTCTTCTCATTGCCATGAACGTTTCATACTGATCTGAAATTGTCCTATCAATGCCATATCCAAGTAATAGTTTGTCTGTGGACCCTAATGACCTGGATGACTGAGAATCTCCATAGACTGGAGGTCTCCAACCTTGGTCCCTTTAAGGCTTGTGGACTTCAACTCCCAGAATTCCTCAGCCAGCATAGGAATTCTGGGAGTTGAAGTCCACAAGTCTTAAAGGGACCAAGGCTGAAGACCTCTGCCATAGACAATAGATGGTATTGATTTTGTATAAGTATTTCAAATTCTGTCATTTTTCTTGATGTCCCTCCTTCATTCTTAAGATCAGATTTTTTTTCTCCCAACCATTTGTAATGATGCCAAACATCTTGTGTTTCATGTCTTTGGACTAAATGAATCCATATCTGCATATGTGACTACATTTTCCCTACTTTATTTATCTTAAACATGGAAAGCACCTGAAGGAGAGGCTAATGGTGAAATTATTGGACTTTGGGATTTTCTGGTTTCAGCCATCAGAGCCAGATGCTCTGGAAGAGCGTTCCCCGCCCCCCACTCACGAAACGGCTGCCGAAATGGCTCTGACCTGCCGCAGAAAGGCCGGTGGGCGAGTCCCTGGCCTGAGAACCGGCACCAAAGTCAGAGATGGGACCCACGGAGCCAGTTCTTTGCACTTGAAGTTGCTGCCCTAAAAATGTCCTTCTTTCATAGAAAAACAAGGCAATGGACTTTCCTCTATTATTCTTAAACTATTCTTCCCCGCTCGTTCCCAAATTAATAAGATGGCAGTTCTGACTCCTTTCATATTTCTATTGGTAAGGAAGACCAAATTACTTAATTGAGCAGCCCAAACTGGGTATCTGCTGCCGTTTCCTCCGCGGCTTTCTCATCCCGTCTTGGGGCCGGCTGGCGGGAGCGGCTGGGCCCCACAAATCACAAGCAAGTCCCGTGTTGATTCGTTTAGCGGCTGAGCACCCGGCGGGCAGAAGGGAGAACAGCCTCGCTTTTCCTTTGAAAACTCCCCCTCCCTTTCTTCTTCTTTGAAAAAGAAATTGTTTGGCAAGCGGCGCTCACTCCCAGGGAGTTGGCAAACATAACTATTGCTGCGGCAACAGGAAAGATAGGAAGGGGTTAATGTTCAACTGGAAAACTCCTTTGTAAGGGGAGCAATGCGGCAAACACACCAAGACAAGGAGGAAACAACCCACAAGCTTGGACAGTTCGCCTATGACCAGAAGCCCCCCCCACCCCCAAAGCTCTGCCTCCAGTAAGTATGGATGGGGGTCAACATCCCTGTACATGCAAGCAAAGCATATATGCCCAGAAGGAAAACAGAAAAAACAGAATGAGAGAGTTGGAAGGGACCTTGGAGGTCTTCTGGTCAACCCGCTGCTCAGTGATGGCGAAGCCCTACACCAGTGATGGCGATCCTTTTTGAGATTGAGTGCCCAAACTGCAATCCAAAAGCCACTTATGTATCGCCAAGTGCCACAGCAACAC
>JANHFO010003935.1:71282-81315 GCA_032468095.1 Pareas carinatus
ATGGCTGTACACCGCCCTGGGTCCCTTTGGGGAGAAGGGCGGTATAAAAATATAATTAAATAAATAAATAAAATAAATAAATGATCAGGTGCATTTCTAACAATGCAGGAAGCAAAAGTTTCCAAGCAAGAGCCATCAAAAGCATCTCAATATATAGAAAAGCAAGAACATCTCACTGAAATGATAACCATGTTCAGATTAAGCAAGGATGGACAATTGATAGTCCCAGGCTAATTTTCACAGGTGTTGTAAGAATGCTTTTAACACGGGTGTTATAAGAATGCTTTTAAACTAAATAAGAACACACTGGCAGAATATATATGCCACAAATATTTATTTCTACAAAGTTTGTGTCAACTATGAACTGGTCCCGTCAGACCTAATGATAGTCCTCATGATCACAAGTAAGGACACCATGGGTCCCCTCACATTGTATTGAGCGCTGTAATTTAGAAACTGAAGAGCTGAGCTGTCATCCAGTCTAGTCACGTTGTTTAGTACCAACACTGAGCGTCAATAAAGTGGACTTGGAGGAAAGCATTTTAATAAAAGTATGGCATGACATTAATGATATGAATTGGACATCTTTAAAGAATGATCAGATTTCCTTGGTTGACTGCTTTCAGCAATAGCCTCAGGAAGGGATTGGGGATAACATGTGTTCAGCCCTAAATCAGGACTGCTGCTCTGAAAACATTTTGATTAAAATTAGTGAGCATTGATGATGACAGCTGCAGCTTTATGCCTGAAAATGTATCATTCCCCCACTTTGTGAAGTCAACACACTACTGTATAAATATAGGCACATTTTTTTTTACACATGGCCTTTTTGAAAATAACCCAAAAAGAAGGTTCACTGGAGATTGCATTGTTAACAACACATGACTGACCAGGCATCAAAACTTCTCAGCTCTCTCTAATTCATCAGTCGGAAGGTCACGGCTGCTGCTGGGATTAACTCTAGACAAAAATATTGGTATGTCTGAATTTTGTGGAGTCACAGCCTGTGAGGTACTTTAGTCTCCTGGGTTTTGAATTGAATCCCACAATATGATGGATTCATTTATTAAAATTAGACTTCGAAAGGGCGGCTTATTCAGAGCCAGAGTTGCACAATGAATGCAAAGCCAGAATCAGAAAAAGTTGCTCCCAGTTTCTTTGCTTGGTGATCAGAGATCTCTAAAGGCAAGCAATGAATATCTGTTAGCTTCAGGTTCAAGTAAGACATTTGATTCCTAGAAGGAAAAAATAAGGTGAATGAAGCAGTAGTCACATTTCTGAGGAATGAAGTCAGTAGATTGCAAGTGACAGGTTCAATTACTGGTCCGTGGACCAATGACACATCTGCCTTAAACTCTGAGAAATGGGCAGTGGGAAAAGGATGAATAACTCTTAAGAATTGGAGAAAATATGTAACCACTCAGGCAGAAAATTAGCAATTACATTCGGTGCCATCAGTAATAAGTATTTCAACAAAGATCTTAGGTTAATGTCAGACTCTGTGACAGTATATCAACCATTACACCTGTGTTCAATCAGCAATCCCATCCCTCGATGTGATACTAGGCTGTTTAGTTCAAATGTGACTTGTTCAGTGGTAAGCAAGATGGCTGACATCTGTTACTAAAGTATTCAAAAGTAATTTATTTTACAGAGCTGACATTCGGTATTCAAAGAGAACCTTCTGAGAAACTATTGCAATTTGTACCTACGTGCTTTTGTTTTGAAACTCCCTCAAGAAAAGTCCTAATCTGACACAAAATAATCAATGAAGATATCATGGAATACTATACACTAATAAATCAGTGAGTTGCAATACTGTGTGTGTTGTCATCACCCACAAGCAAGAATCTTTTCTTTCTTATAAGTTGTTATATAAGAATTAAGGCCACTCTTAAAATGCCTAAATGAAATGTGGGTTGAAAGTCAGCTGAAGAAAGATGCCCAGAGACAATTCAAGAGACTCTATGGTATTATAACACATACTAGAATATTGACATACATAGACTGGATTTGCCCACAATCAATCCAATCTTCGCTGATCTATGTTTTATTCATTCATTCATTCATTTACCAGAGTTCTTCGAATCAGCCCTAGAGGGAGATGATGAATCACATTTCAGAGGAGAGCTTCCCAGTCACAATATTAGTATTTTTTCTTCTTTCTGCATAAAATTGGATATGGGATACTGAAAACTCTTTTCCTAGATGAGTCAGCAATAATCGTTATATGTTGAAAACAGATGAAACCTTCAGATTTATAGCAGCACAATGGATTTTGAACTCATTTTATTGCTTTCCAAGCTTCTGCCATTCTCTGAGCAACACATATTTTAAACATAAGGACTGCATGTCAGCTTAGGTGCCAGAATTCATGAAACACTTTTAAAGCATGATAAATTGTGTGGCATCTAGTCAATCCTCTATGACTATTATTTACATCGTTCCCAACACTTTAATAAATATTGTTCTGCCTACCTAAATATATATTATTTTATCACCCAAGAAAAGTAAAGAAGTATTTATCATTGTTAAAATCCTGTAAAAATTAAGTTATACCAAAAATTTAAAACCATTTACAGAATACAGAATAACATAGTTCGGAAAGACCTTGGAAGTCTTCTAGTCCAATCCTCAGTTCAATCAGGAGATCCTATACCATTCTGGACAAATGACTGCATGGGGGAAAAAGGAAGAGATAAGATTTTTTTTAAAAAAACAAACAAACCATCTCCTTTTTTGTGTATCGTCATTTCTCCTGCAAAAAAAAACTTTCAGTATCCATGTTACTTTCTAAACTGGTACAGAAACATTTTCCTTTTCCAGCCCTGCCATTAAAGAGATAATTTTTTCACCTAACATATTGGCCACGCGGTAGCTCAGGGAAGCCAATTCTCTGTCCAACAGTAGTAGATTGATCAAGAACAAACGATGCCAATTGTAAATGCTAGGATCCAATAATCGGCATCTGACTTAGTATGTAGCAGGAGTGACAACAGGTGCTGCAGAAATTCAGAAATGAATTTAGGGAAAGGGGAAGGAACGGTGCTGAGGAAGAGATGACAATTTTCTAGATTTAGCAGATTTCAGTGACTTTCAATGTTCTTGCAACCAGGCTTGGAAACTATTGTCTGTTGTACCCATCTCTCTGGAGGGATTTTTGTGATCAGAAGTGCTTTGAAGTTCTGACAATATCAGAAGGAACATTGAACAGGTTTTTATAACTCACCTGTAAGACTTATGGATTTAACTGCTTAACACTGTGTGGAACACATGTTTTATTGTTGTTATTTTATTAGGGCTATAAGATCTCAGCTGAAAAAACCCAGGGGATGCAGGCTGTATGTTGTTCTGTAGTGATGGGCCAATTTTTTGTAATCCAGATACAATAGCCTTGAATTTCATAACTTCTATGTTTCTTTTCACACTTATTTTTTTATACTATTTAGACTGAAAACAATATACAAATGAATTTAGAAGACCCCATACACTCTATATTCTACCTATATTTCGGGCAGTAAGAATGTGCTTCCTGATTCTTTTCAATAACATATACAGACTGATTATATATTATTTTCTATACAGGTAATTCTTGCTTAATGTTCATTTGCTTGGTGGGTGTTTAAAGGTATGAGAGCACTGAAAAAAGTGAAGTGACCTGCCTTTGCATTATATGGCCATTACAGCATCCCATGATCAAACAATCATAAATTGGGCACTTGGCATTATTGATGACAGTTGCAGCATCCCGTAGTCACATAATAGCCACTTGCAAACTTCCCCAGAGGTTTCTAATAAGTCAATGGGGAAATTGACAGTAGGTGGTAAGGCATGGTCACATTATATTTACTTAATGACCAGGACCTACTGTCCTAACTGGCATGGATCCAGACAACCTAAGGAACTGTCTCACATAAATTGGATTGGTCAGGTTCGCTTGTTCCAGGGGAATAGGCCCTGTCAGTCAAATAATTCTGACTGTCATGCTCCAAGACTAGGGCCTTTTCTGTCATGACTGTTGCCCTCTGGAATATTGCCCCTCCAATGGAGATACCACTCTGTCTTAGCCTTCCATAAGAGCCTTAAAACCTGACTCTGCAAAATGGACAGAGTCCCTGACAGGAGCATTCATGTTGGAGGTGAATAGTGGACTAGAAAGAAGATTCCACTTCCACTCCAATGTATTCTGATTTTTTAACTTATTTAATCTCTGTTCATTTTAATACTTAATATTTCATTTTTTTGTAGTTTTATTTTTATGATATTTGTAAGCCGACCAGATTCACCTGACAGTCAGATGCATGGCATATAAATTTAACAAATAAAATAACAAATAAGTCAACATGGTCACATTATGTTTCACTTAACAATCACTTCACTTAGTTGCCAGTCTTAATTAGGATTGCTATCTGTATGCGTGTATGCATCAACTTAAATACACACACAGAGAAACATACAAACATGCATATGCAAAGATATACACTCATATTCAGAGGTTATAGACAATTTGCATATAAACAGTAGCTGCTTTAATCAGAAAACAAGTCATTATTCTTTGATCAATGACAGACTCATCTCTGAACTGTAAGAAACAAGCTCTGCATATGAGTTGGTTCCTAGAATTAGCACACAATGTTACTACTATATGAATAAAGAGGCTGGGAAAACACGTTTCTTTTTTTACATGTTTCCATTTCAGAACAAAATTAATGGCCAAGAGCACTTTCACACTACCCCTGTTTCCACTGGCTAAAACGTTAGATCAGTGTTTCTCAAACGTGGCAACTCTAATGTTTCCATGTGTTATAATATTTTCAAGTTTGAAAAACACTGAATTAGAAGGTAATCTATATAATTTTAGCTTCTACCAATTTAAAATGCTGAGAACAAGGAGGGTGAAAAAATAGTGTATTAGCTGTTGCAGATCCTGCTGCATGAAAAATGATCACCACCCCTATTAAAGTACATCTGCAATGTAGGGTCAAAAAAGACAACATGGTGACTGCATCCGCACAATTGGAGCCTTGTCACTTTTATATGCATTGTGTGCATGTAAAAAGAGTAGGGCTTTGACCTCTTGCTGTCTTCTACCATCTACCATTATGACTTTTTAAAAAACTCTCCTCCATGGATACATCTGCCTGGATTTGCATATCTGCTCAGCCATGCTGAAGAGAAAGAGGAAATTTCTTGGCAAGTCACTTCTACTGCCTTCACTATAGTGAAGTGCAAAACCACTAAGATATCATTTCCCTATAGGACCTGAAGCCCAGGAAGAGGAGAGAGCGGTGAAGTAAGAATTCCCTGTCATGCGAAAATGAGGCTGCGACTTTTTAAATTGCAAGCAGAAAAAACACTAAGTCGGTAGTGTTTCAACTCTACTGAAATTTATGACTATGTAGCCTCAAGTTGATGTGGGCTTTTAGTGATTACCCAAATATATTTCCCCAGGATGATTTTCCCTTTCTTCAGCCTGATCCTTCAGATCTTCTAGCAGTGAATCTGCCACCACAATAATTGAGTCCATCCACCTTGTCCTTTTTTTTCACCCTTCCTAGAATTTTAAATGTCTCAAGCAGTATATGACTTTCCCTTGGAAGAAGAAAGCATTGCTTTTCTTAAAAACTCTCCTTAAATATTCTACATATGGTATATTACTCAGATGATGCTTCTTCATATGACACCTAGCTATTATGTTTCTTTCTTGCTGTATTGCCTTGAGTTATGCCACAGCCTCACGCAGAACTGATTTTTTTTCTTTGTCAGGTGTTGACTTGTTCACTGTAGTCATTCCTTTGCTGAATTGGAAAAAATGTTTCTGATTCAACCGAAATTGAAGATTCTGCTTGTAAACTAAAACTTCATGCCTGCTAGTGCTTCCTTAATTTTTCTTGTTTCTAGGTAATATTTCTTGATTATGTATTTTTTAATCTTCTTGTTTTTTAGCTTCTTTGCTTTCATCTGTTCTAGCTTGCTTAAATCTGATCTTAGCATGCAGATTTTATTTTCCAGCCTGATCTTCCACTGTGGTGGCACATTATTTGGCTTAAAAAAACCTTAAATATCTTAAATTAAATCTCAATTTTCTTTGCTGAATTTGCACCCAAATTATAAATTATAGTTGTGCTATACATTTGTTGGTTTGTTCCTTGCAGTGTGCTGATGCCTATATTTGGCATTTTTTATTACTTGTGCTAGGTGTTTCTTTGGAACAAGCATCAATGAGGTTGAGATATTCTGTTGTTTTTGTGCTGTTTTAGATGCTCAATTATTCTTTGTTTCATCTTTTTAAGTTAGAGAGCTTTGTCTTTCTCAAGAAAAGGTAGTTGAGAGGGTGCCTTATTTGGGAATGGCAATAATTCAATAGCTATGCTGGATTCCTCTGGGTGCATGTTCTGAAACAGTTGTGGAGAATATATAAATACAGACATATGAGTAGAGTTGAAAAATGACAAATCTTGTACATCAGGGGTGTCAAACTCAATTTCATTGTGGGCCTCTTAGGCTGCTGCTGTGGCTGCTGTGAATCCCCCCCCGCACACCTGCCACAAGCATTCTGGTGGGTGTTTGACCAGTCCCACTCTTTCCATGGCCTTCCACAAGTGTTCCAGCAGGCATCCATGGTTTGCCATGGGCATTCCAACAGGCCTTCTGGTAGACTCCACTCATCACCGTGGCTCACACATGACTGAGGTGGGCTCGAACCAACATGGGGAGGGCCGGTCCTTTGCCATCTTCAAAGTAGCACTGCAGGCTGGATAAACACAGATCACAGGCCGCATCTGGCCCGTGGATCTTGTTTTTTGACATATGTGTTGTACATGATTTTTATGCAATGGCTCTGCATGTAAATGGTTCTACATGAGCTGCAATCATGCCATATCAGCATGACAAAATATTTTTGGGAGGTGGGACATTTGTGAATGATTCTGTTGTGTCCGTGCACCCAGTCGAGCCCGAGCGGGGGACCAGGAGCTAAGCAAGACCCTTCCTCGGCTGCGGGGCTAGTCCAGGGTGCTCCCCATCGGTGGGAGTGCCTTAACGGGGGCGCGGGGCAGTTCCTGCACAGAGGCGTGAGCACAAGCCCAGCCGGGGCAGAGTCAGTGTCCAGCAGCCTCTGAGTGGGAATTGGTGCCTAAGCAGGCTTGAAACAGAGTCAGTCCTAAGGCAGCCGCTCCTCGATCCGAGTTCTTTCCAAAGTCAACTCTACCCGCCCTTGACAACTCCTCCCAAAGGTCAACAATCGAACGGAAGTCCAGGAAGCCCGTGGCCCCAAGAGGACACCTCCGAAGTGCTTGCTCAGCAAACGAAGTCCTGCAGAGCAGTACCGTCCACGAAGGAGTGAAGCCCGCTCCCTTTGCAACTCCTCCCAAACAACAGAATCCCAAGGCTTGATCCAAAATCGCACTTACCAAACGAAGCTTCACTTTTCCAAATCACCAACGAATGTTGTCAGAGCTGTCTGCATCCGCAAACAGCCGTTTTTTAAAGCTCTCGCCTCTTCCTCCAAGTCTTGGTGCGTGCTGGTTTGTTCTTCTGCACGGTGCAACTGGGGCCAGCGCGTTCGTGGACGGGGCTTCGTTGCTGTCCGTGCCTGTCCCTGGCGCATCGGGGGCTGGTTCACCGGCTTCCAGGATGGTCAGAGCGCCCGTGCATGCGCTGGATGGGCCGGCCGCTGCAGATTCCACCTCTGCCGACGCGGGGTTGGGGGCGGGTGTTGGGATCGCCTCCCCCTCCTCATCAAATGTCTCCAAGTCCGGCGCGGTGAGTTCGGGCTGGGCGAGGGCCGGGGCCCTAACAGCTTGCGAAAATGCCTCTGTAGACTTCAAACGCTGTAGAAATAAATACTGGTGACGGGTTTACAGCCAGCTGCCAGAGCGAGAGGCTTCCACATCAGCTGAGGCCAATAAAGGCTAATTACTGGCTGACTGCAGTCAATAAAGGGTGCCTATTAACCCTTTTCCAACCATGCCTGTTTGTGTTCAAGTACTGGGTCAGAACAATAGCCTAACATAAAGGATCTATTGCAATGTTCTTCCTACAAAACCTAATCTCACCACTCAATCTAAAACTGTACCATGATTGATTGTGCTGAAAACCACTAAGAGATCTAGAACTGTCAGGATGACTATATCTCCCTTATTCACCCAGCCCAGAAGGAAAGGAAGGCAAAGTATGTTGTGAGTCTCATCACTTAACGATAGATTTTGTGGAACCACAAAAAAGGTCCTTTTTGATGGTGGCCAGTTATCCATGGAACATCAATTGCGCCGAAGTATGATTGGCCTCCATACTATTGGTTTTCTGAAGTGCCCTGTCAGTGGATCTGCTAGAAAGAATCAAACAAGAGAATGATCCTTGACATCCTCTGAATGGATATGTGCCCCAAACATGTCAACTTAGATCTAGGAAGAGTTTTATGACAAGAACAAATATTTTTGAAGGCACACAGGAGCAAAACTGAATTGGAAGAGAACTAAAAGATCAGGGGATAATCCCAGAAGAGAACATGGCTGAGGGATCTGATCTCCCCTATGTCACTTGGAGGACATTGACAAATTTGAGGGTGAGAATGCCTAAGCATAAAGCCAATATTATGAAGTAGGGGTTGCTGGTGGATAACAACACACTGAAAGAGTGTGGAGAGACACAGAGACAGGCCATTTGTTAGTCTCTGTGAATGACACAGTAGAATGCACCCAAAATGATTAGTTTGGTATTAATGATAGAACCTGTGGTAACGTGGATTCACGAGGCGGGAATCAGGCTTAAGGAAAAGGTCTTTATTGTTTTAACAGCAACTGTAAAACTGCACCGGCCGAGAAAAGCCCGCGCTTTGCACTTTTATATTTGGCGCCCTGGCCGGGCGCTGGTCAATGAACATCGAGCACTCCGTGCCCATATATGGTAATCTCCCCGAGGGGAGGGGCGTGGAGTCGATCGGCGTCGGCTCCGCCGCGTCCCGGGGTTTCCCGGGATCCAACAAAACCTAAATGGTGGCTTTATTCTGACAGTTTCAAATTTGATCTGGACACAAAATACATTAAGCTGATGACCCCGGATAATGCTAGTCAAGTGGTTGATTTGATTGTGTTGCTGCTGTCATGGAAGAGGGGGAGGTATGAGTTTTTATATTGTGAATTTTTAATGTAGTAAGCTATCCAGAGTTACCTAGGTGTGATGAGGGGCATATACATTTGTTTAATAAATAAATAAATAAAATAATGAGACTGTATAAAATAATGAGACTGTTCAATAATGAGAAGTTTATTGAACAGACTGGCTGATATTTAAAATGGTTTTTATGTGCAATTTGAGGTTTTTGTTTTTTATTTTTTTAAAAAAAAGACTCAGCGTGATCATTCAAAATCAACAAAGAAGCAACATGTGTAATTGCATTGAGTAAACCTTTCCACCCACATAAATTGAAAAAGAGTTCATCAGAAGCTTGGAGAAAAGCAAAAGGAAAAAAAAAGCCACAGATTTCCCATCCTTTGTAAAAATAAGATTGACAGTAAGGCAAATTTAATAATTACAAATGGATTATCTTGGGAGTGAACAGTAGATATGGTAAAACTAAAGATGATTCAGAATGTATTCTGAAATCACAAGTTAATCCTCAAAGGTATTGAATAGCTTTTTGATACTTGCTCTTAGAGCAAGGAATTAGTACAATTTGGAATTAACTTTGTTTTTCTCCATAAAATAGTATTTCCTAAGCTTAAGCAATATCTTGTTTTTCAGACAGTGATACAGTAACATAAGCTGTTATGGGAGTTGAATTTATTTAGAGAGAAAGAGATCAATATTATCAAACATGCTCTTTCCAGATCTTTATTTTTACTTTCAATCTTTATAAGGTAAACTTTCAAAGGTATCATTGAAAATTCTGTGTATAAGGGTGATGATCATGAGTTCAAAAAATATACTACTTGACTATAGCTTGTATCAATGGTGGAGGAAGAGGAGGAGGAGGAGGAGGAGGAGGAGGAGGAGGAGGAGGAGGAGGAGGAGGAGGAGGAGGAGGAGGAGG